>NQII01010280.1:4583-37354 GCA_002778355.1 Clitarchus hookeri | reverse complement strand
GTTGGAAGCCCACAGACTAAACTACGGCACTTTATCACGCGTGTTGGAAGCCCACAGACTAAACTACGGCAGTGTATCCGTACTTTTCTCTTGCCTTAAGGAAACTGTTCAGGTTAGCTTGGAAAACGCAATATTTGATAATTTCCACACATTTGTTTCTCCGTGAATATGCTTAATATGATAAAAGTAAATCAGAGGCATATGTCATTGTTTTTTACTTTTTCTGGCAAAAAGTCGTATTTCCAGAACATATATTTACCGAGATAAGCGAGTACGCGCCAAAAACGGTTTCACAGGAGACGTGTCACTGAGGACTCCTAGCGGTGATGGAACCCAAAAACTAATTATTTTATTANCAAAAACGGTTTCACAGGAGACGTGTCACTGAGGACTCCTAGCGGTGATGGAACCCAAAAACTAATTATTTTATTATTGTACCAAACATTGTTCGACTCGTATGCATTGTATCTGAAGACATTAATGCCGTGGGATACTGCTTTACATATATGTTATCACAAAATAACAGTCTACATATTTTTAAAAAATGTTTAGAAAATACAAAAATTTCTTCATATTTAACTTTTTTTTTCGTACATATGGTTTGTTACTTAGTTATTTACGTGCGTATCACGCGGTGGCCCATACGATTCGTTTACTTTGTAGATTTTTTCGACTGTACAACTGAGTTAGTATTTGTTATTATCTGCAACGAAACAGAAGAATTTTGTGTTTCACATGAAATTATTCAAAAAATATAAAGTGTAAAACGTTTTATTCTAGGAAAATGCGCATCACATACGATGCGTACAAAGTGAACAATATTTGGTACAAATATAAAATTATAAATTTTTTGTTGTCCAACACCCTTAACAACTACACAAAACCTCTCCACTACACTCCACGAGAAACTGCACGCCAATTCCGGCCCTGGTGCTTAGAGGCGATGGCGCACTTGACGCGCTTGGCAGTTCCGCCCGTATCGCTCCCGCGCTTGTGGGCCTCAAACGCGATAAAAAATCCGCAGGTAGGTGACCGCCTGACTAGTATTGCTAACAGAAAAATGCCTTATTTTACATTTGTACGAAACGCTGGTTCGACTTGTACAAATTACTTACAAATACTATTTCCTCGCATAAAATAATTAAAACGCCATTTTTTTTACACATTGGCCTTTCAAAATCACAATTATTTTTTTGGTACATACAATAATAAAAACTAAGTCACTTTTCGAAATAAGAGAAATTCCTATTGAAATATGATGACATGAGTTACTTTAAGTAATATTTAAAATAACGGTTTGAAATATTTTCGAAATTTACAAAAATTGCTTCATAAATTTTCTTTCGGTGATTTCGTTTAATATATTTCTACATATCAAAACACAAAAATTGTGATTTTAACATGTAGTAATGCAAAAACTATGATGTCCAAAAGAAATTTTATGACACGAAAGAATACTTATAATTAATCTGTACATTTTTTAAGGTGTTTCGAACAAGTATAAAGTAATGCATTTTTGGTTACCAGCCGCCTTAATGCTTTCAATACGTGGTGAGATGGCGTAGAGGATTTACCGCTTGCAACAAACAAAATGTGAAATATCTATTAAGTATGTGTGAAAAACTCAACATTTCATTGGCCGTTGCTTATTGCTTCCGCCATGTCACTTTCTCACTTGTCCACAGAGATTTCGTCGGGTTACCGAAGAATAGTTGCTAACGATCCGCTATGTACAAGGTGACCACATAGTCATATCCACCAATAATAGCATTGGACGGAACAAACAGAGTTAATCATTTAATTAATCCCAGCCACGTATTTTATGATAGACCGGTGTTTTTTAACCTTATGATATCATTTGAGATGTAGGTTTTAAACATTATGCTTTTTGCTTGCCAGACTTCAGAATAAAATTGAGTATGTGATTGTTTGAGATTTTAAAAGCAAGTGGATTTAAGTAAATGATTGGCTGTTCCACATACGTGCGCAGTATTGAACTTGCTAACTATCTGCGGCCCCACCCACACCCCCGCACACAGGGCTAACCCAGTTTCGTCAGTGTCGGCTCTGAACAACAAGCCGTACGTCATGACGCAAGGCCGTCTGCTGCTGGCACCCTCAGGCAGCTGGGGTCACTCCTTAACCCCGCGCCACTGTCAATCACAGACTAAAGTCGAGGTAGAGCGATCCCGCAGGCTGCGCACATCTATAGTCTCCGTGTCCCAACATTGAACTGCTCACCTACCAACACGACTTACAGCAAAGACGGCGTGGATTCGATTTGAGGCTGGAATACTGATTAGCAAACAAGTGATAGAATACAGATTAGCAAACAAGTGATAGAATACTGATTAATAAACAAGTGTTAGAATACTGATTAGTAAACAAGTGTTAGAATACAGATTAGTAAACCAGTGTTAGAATACTGATTAGTAAGCAAGTGTTTGAATACAGATTTTGAAACCAGTGTTAGAATACTGATTAGTAAACAAGTGTTAGAAAACAGATTAGTAAACCAGTGTTAGAATACAGATTAGTAAACAAGTGTTAGAATACAGATTAGTAAGCAAGTGTTAGAATACTGATTAGTAAACAAGTGTTAGAATACAGATTAGTAAGCAAGTGTTAGAATACAGATTAGGAAACCAGTGTTAGAATACTGATTAGTAAGTAAGTGTTAGAATACATATTAGGAAACCAGTGTTAGAATACTGATTAGTAAACAAGTGTTAGAATATTGATTAGGAAACCAGTGTTAGAATACTGATTAGTAAACAAGTTTTAGAGTATTGATTAGTAAACAAGTGTTTGGGGCATTTTTATACTTCCTCTTACCAATTTTTTATTCGGTTTGATTAAATTAGAACTAGTAAAAAATGTTTATTAATATAATAGCACTCGTTATTTAAAAAAAAGATAAAAAACACATTCATCACAGATGACCACGGGACTTTGACAGTTGGGTTGTTTTGCGGTAGTTCAATGTTTGGTACATGCGCAGAAGACGAATAAGCGGTCTAACTCCCCTAAAGTGTATGNGGTTGTTTTGCGGTAGTTCAATGTTTGGTACATGCGCAGAAGACGAATAAGCGGTCTAACTCCCCTAAAGTGTATGGTGGTAACACGCTCTTATCACAGCACGCCGGCAGTGTTGCCAACTTAGCGCACTTCCCACCAGCTTTGCTGGATTTTGACTCATATCGCAAGGTCCTTAAGAGAACGTGGCCCCGAGAGAGTCTTCTTCTTGGTATTCGAGACACGACTATACGGGCGACAATAACACGCGTGACCAACGGCCAGTCGCCCCTACGCGCAAGGCGCTGAACCTGCGTGCAGTGCTTCCACTGCTACGCTTTCCTCTGCAAATGAGATATGTAACAGCGACGTTTTATTACAAGCGATGAAAACACACAGATTAAACTATGACTGTGCAGTTTTATTTTTCTCCTATCAACGAAACTGCGCAGGCGAGCTATACAAATGCAAAATTTTTTACCATTTCCACNTGCAGTTTTATTTTTCTCCTATCAACGAAACTGCGCAGGCGAGCTATACAAATGCAAAATTTTTTACCATTTCCACCATTTTTTTCTGTTCGAAATAATTACATTATATTAAAACTAAACTGTACGGTCTTAGATAATTGTTTTTAATCTTTCCTGACAAACAGTCGTATTCCAAAGACGTTTATTTTCTACGATACATGTACACACGCAAACAACGCAAGTGCAGATGTTTAAAAAATACTCATTTTTAACGCTCCGCCAACCTGGAGCTGTTTTCCGCGTTTCAGGCCGAGAGGCGTAGCAGCGATAAGGGCGACATTGCCACGCGCATCAAGGGCGCCATCGCCACTAAGCTCTCGCCTCTGAACTGTCGTGCAGTGTTCTCGTCTCTCTGCGTGTTCCTATACGACCTTATGTATGTAACACGCGTATTTTGAGATAGAGCTCTTTGAAAAGACCGTTTCTAACCGTGTTGGAATGCTCGGAAATGGTGTTTCTAATGCGCGTGATGTCTTCAAAGTAGTCGACAGGCGTAGTCTGAAGTGAGTGCAGCACATCGGACGCACTTTTTACAGTTTCTTAAAAGAAAACAACCGGGATTTGAAACATTGTGCAGCGCAGTTGTAGCAGGCGGGCATCTCGACAATTGCGAGTCGTTTGTACCGCCAGACTCCGACCTCACGCATCTCCAAGATGACGTCACTAGTCGGCGAACTCTCGGGACGCCGTTCGCCAATCAGCGCCTCGTAACCTGCTCACCAACCGGCAGCCCAGCCAGTAGGGAACATTCCGTAGTATGCAGTAGCCAATCAGACACAACGTCCGTTCCCACGCAACCAATCAGAGAACTGCCTCGCCATTTAGTGTCTGTATACTTATCTATATATAGTCTGCTCCTACTCAGAGGACACAGATGTTAACTAGTGGCTAGTTGACAACAAAGCTTATGTTTTAAATAAAGTCTCTTGTGTTAAGAAAGTTTTTGGAGTATTGTTACCGGTAATACTAAACATGATAACAAAAATTAATAGACAATAGACTTCTGGCAGTCAGTATGAAAATACAATAGAGCGCAACCGCATACAGCAACTATTGCCAAGTTCGTGGAAAAATATTTATCCAGGCTGATGCATTCATGTCGAGAAAATTCTTACGCTGTAAATGTGTTCATGTCTTTGCGACGTAAGACACAATGCTAATAATATGCATCACTCTGGTACGATATATGCTAATAAAATTTTGCAGAATCTTTTATCTATGATAACCGCTTATAAGTTTTTTTGATATTAGCTGTCAAAAATTGTATAGCCTTCAGTTAACAAGTTCTGCATTTAATTGAGTACCACGCACTTTCAAGTCCAACATGCGGCTTAAGTGGATGGTGCAGTATAATTTTTATAGAACTCTAATCAGCACACTTAAATCCCAATTCAGATTATTTATTAATATTTGGCGTGTCAGTTAGTTTAGATTAATAAAACATATTGCAAGTAGAAAATAAATGAAAGAAAAATCTGAACTTTAGGAAACAATGGACAATTGCTAGAATAGCAGTTAGTTACACAACTTCTGAAGTTTTAAACATTAAAATAAGTTATACTAAATTTTTTTTGTAAAAACGTAACTATAATATTTTTAATACATGAAAATATTTAGTAATATCGTTATTCGAAGGATGGTTATATTTATATTTGCATACACTGTAAAAAGTACGTTCAAAGCTTTCTGTATATAAATGAAGAAAAATTTTTTTACGCTTTAATTTTGCTTTAATTTAAAGGGACGGTTAAAGAAACTTAGATTTAATGTTATTACAATTGTCTTTAAATATTTTTGTTCGTTGGCAATATTAATTTTATTTTTAGCAAATAAAAGTATATTTAGGTTTGAATTGTTAACAGTAAAGAATGAATTTGTACACCAAAGGAAAGCGTTGAGTGATATTAAAATTTTCTTTCATTCATTAAAATGTTTAATATATAATAAAATTTTTAAATTCTACATTACCAAGTAACAGATACCCCAGAGAGGCTAAGATCATTTACGTATTGTTTTAACTTTATGGAATGACTGAATTTATTACAAAAGATAGTATTGAAAAAATGCAAAAGTAGTACATTTCTTTAATGCCATTAATGTTTAAATTAAACGAGAATTTTTCCTGATGCAAACTTATTTTGCAGTGGTTCGTATTTAACGGTAAAATTATTTTGCGGCAGTAAAACATGTGTGGCAGCGCATGAAGTGTTTTTAGAGTTAAATATGATGGATTGTGGTGTGTAATCACTTGTGTCCTAGTGGAATTCTCTTGCTTGCTGTTGGCAACACTGTAACTCCGGGGCAGTTGTAGCGGCTCTTGCCAGCACGAGCTGATAATGGCTCCCGCAGTCGTTAGCTTCGCCAGCTTGTGCTTCAGCTCAGAGTCGGCCACCGGCGTGATCACAAGGTACCGTCGCCACGCAACCTTGCCAAGAGCGAGGTGAAACACAGTCTACAACACCTGCGATCCAGCCTCAATTACTGCTTCCTATCGGCGTGTCTGATATGCTCTTGCGTTTAACCTTTACAAGTTTCTGAACTATGGTGTGCCTCTTACCAGTTAACTGATTTCAATCAAAAGTCTCGTACAGTTCAAGGAGAATACAGGTTATTTTTATACATTTGTACAGGTTGTTAAAAACAATGTTCGCTGCTTACAGGTTGTGTGGTAAGTAACATATGAAATAATAAATATTACCAAACTCAAACACACGGTTGATTCAGCTTCCCATCTGCGTAATCACCCCCTTGTAGCTAGAGTGGAGGGGCAATTCCTACGGCGGACGGAGTATGCATGCCACATGTCCAGTATGTGACATGCTACAGTATTTGTTGAAATAGTGGAACATGGAAGTCAACACAGGGCTACAGACATGTTTCAGCTTCCTCTATACGTAATCACCCCCTAGAAGCCAAGGAGGAGGAGGGGGCATTCCTACGGTGGACGAAGGGTGCATGCCACATTTCCAGTATGTGACATGCTACAGGATATGTTGAAAGTGTGCACCGTGGACGTCAACACAGGGCTGCAAGCATGTTTCACGAATGATCTTATCCTTACGAATACATCGTAGTTGACGCAAATGTGTTTGGATGAGTTCATAATTCCATGCATGGCGATATGGAATAACCCCATTTGTAAAAATCGATGGAATTTAGATCAGGCAATTTGGCGAGTCATGGAATTGATTCGGCATGCACACTCCAGCCACCGTAGGAATTATCCAAGTTTTCGGAGGCGATTATGCACAGGGGAAGCTTAATCAGCCGTTCGTTTGTTTATTTTTTTTTTTTCATGTAGTACGTACTACACAACCTATAAGCAGCGCCCAACATTTTTAAACAACCTGCACATTTTTCATTTGTTGGTATTGTTACAGCTGCACCTGTCCAGTTGTTACAGGAGACGCGATAGTACCAACTTCTGAAGTGTTCAAGCAATCAAGCCAACTTATTGCTTTTAGTTCCTGAAGGAAACTGAGAGTCCCCTCACAATATTCGAAAGGGTCAAGATGTTTTCAAAATTTTTGATGTGTGCTGGGACTAAAAGTCCGGTAGGTTCTCGTATCATTTCACTCAGCTGAACTGTAGAATGACAAAAAGCGGAACGCAGTATATCATAGCTCAAATGTATGACGCTTTAGGTTGGATTGCGATAGTCGTGTTAAATCAAAATGAGTTTTGTAGACTGTCTGGTTGCTAAGTGGTAATGACATTCCTACCAATTCTGCAGAAAGTTTCTAAGTCGAGTCGAACCTACTGTCCGTCAGCAGTAATTGATTGCAAATCTGCAAACACGGACTTGCCTAAGTAATCGGCGCGCGTGCAGGTTATTCACTCGTTTTGTCGGCCTTTTTTTTTAACCAGTTGTCTTAGTTTGCACATTAGGGAGCCTGCGTTGCCGATGTAACCAAGCCGTTACCTTAGAAACACGAAGTTCCAGGCTCGAATCCCTGATAAGATATAAATGAGAAAGAGTGCCGTTCTTGTTTGTGAGCCTTCTTTACCTCAGCACGTCATTCACACTGCAACTGGTCTGCTGAAGGAAAATTACGAAGTTTGATTTCACATATTCGTGTTAAGACTGCGTGGTGTTGCCGCTGAAATAAAAAAAGACCTTTGGTATTAAAGAGCGTAGGTTCTGGTGAATCTTTCCTGAAACTCTAAAACTCTGAACATTTTGAAAGATGGTGGAGGAGCTATTGAAAGTGTAGCGCCCACTCATGGGAAGTAAGATTACACTAAACACTTGACACATTAACTTGGGAGCAAAGTGCACTTGCCGTTCGCAAGCTTCCATTGAAGTAGTGAAGTTTCAATGCTAGTTCCTGGATGATCTGAATGCCTACTCGCCACAACATTCTCCCCAAGTTGGGCGGTGGATGCATCACGTCGTACGTGTCACCTTATCTGCAGAGAAACCGTTGCCGTTTGTTCCTTCTAGACTCTTCCATGGCACAATTATTTCTCCTTAGAGTACATCCTTGTGGATATCTATAAATGTATGAATTAATTATGCTTTTTGCTGCCTTGTTTTTTTTTTGTAGTTCCTGTGTAGAACTGGATAAAATAAGTGGAGTTATAACCCTCGTCAGAGTTTACACAAATTCTTATTATGTATTCATGTTTTTAAGAATAGTTTTTCAAGGTCCCATTCATTAAATATGGAATGACGGTGTTTTTTAAGTACAAATTAAAAACTACTTTATGACTGTAGAAAAATCATATGCCCCATAAATAAAACAAAAATTTAATTTCCTCTTTATTTCAGCATTAAATTATTTATCACGCTTCCTAAATATTCCAAAGGGAATTCCTGTAAAATGTTTTGTTATGTTCATCCCAGAATTTTAAAAGTATTTGGTGATATTCGATTTTGAAACAGGCAAAAGTTGAAATAAAATACAAGATAATCGCATATTTTCAAATAAAGTTAATTTTTATTAAGTTATCATTCCCAAAACAATAATTTTAAAATGAAGAATGAATTTGGGCAATAATCATTTCGTTTAGTAATTTTAGTGTTACTATCCGACATTTAATAAAATACATAATGTAAATACATGTGATCTATAGTGAGTCTATGAACACATTCTGGACTATCTGAATAAGTGCCTATAATATATACACTAAGTTGCAATGTATAAGTTTAAAACAGTGTCCAACCCGGAGTCAGACTGGGTGGAGTGGCAAAATCTAACGTTAACCGACGTCATAGGCTTGTCTCCCACTACGGCAGAAATGTTCAACGCCTTCCTCTTGACTGCAACATGGAAGCATAGCTTATACACAGTGTAAATAGCTAATAAGTTTTCTTATCGTTTTGAGCAAAGGTGCAGAGAGTATAGTACATAACCAGTTCAACCTGAATATTATATTTTAAGCTAATTTTATATATAAAAATTACTCGAGAACCTTAATAAATATTTATGAGAGAAATATATACCTTATTAAATTTCAATTCGCCCTGCACCAATTTAAAAGTTCAGCGTTTCAGACTGTATTTACATAGCAAATAATAATTACTGCCTATCTATGCCGCAGGAAGTGATGCAAAGTCGAAGCAACACATCAGTTCTCATGAGGATTAGCCGGCAAGGACTGGTACCTGAAAAAACGAATTTTCAACAGTACAAAAGCAGCGAGTATATAATCGCAACTTATCCATTTACCTAAGAGAATTCGTGATATATTTAGTATATATAACTTTTATATCACAAAGCTGTATACCCACGGTTGACTCAGGTGGTTGGTTACTTTGTTGTCACTTCTGAGATTCCTGACTCGATGCCAGATCACAGTGGGTGGGAAATTATCGGACGGGGTGTTCCTACGTCTCTCATGGAGAGTGTGGCTGACACTGCCGTGATGTGGGGGTTTTCTCACGGCTCTCCCGTTACCGTTGTGTTGAAGCCACATACGTTGGCAAACCGCGAACGGCGTATCGTCGAGGAAGCCTTGCTATGTAAATTGCAGGGATTTGCGGTACATGTGCCCAGTCATTCGTTTCGGCATCAAGCACGGCCAAGTGAGATGATCACCCACGATGCCCGCTCAGATGTTCACAGACAATCTGTGTCGGTTGACTGTGATGGCGGTTGCATGAGGATTGGTGCCGTCCCGCATAAAACTGTTCCTGCTCTTAACACAACAGTCTCTCGTGAATGTCGGTTCATCGCTGAACGATACAATGCAAGTAAAATGANTCTTAACATAACAGTCTCTCGTGAATGTCGCCTCATCGCTGAACGATACAATGCAAGTAAAATGAGGAACTGCTGTGCACTGTTGCAGAAACCACTGCGAAAAATCACGTCGAGAAAAGAAATCTGCTGGTCCCAATGCCTGCACCTTTAGCACGTGTTAATGACGTAGCAGCTGCTTGGGCATAACACGCCATGCAGTGGAGTGAGACACACCCATTGTACTTCTTCTTCCACATTTGGTGTACGGACATTCCTCGGATGATCAGACTGACCTCGTGCCTCAAACGTGTCTGTTCCACGCAGTATCTGAGTGACAGTTGTGAAGGTCCTGTGTTGNTGAGACTGACCTCGTGCCTCAAACGTGTCTGTTCCACGCAGTATCTGAGTGACAGTTGTGAAGGTCCCGTGTTGAGATTGCCGCCGTGCTGGAAACCTATCATGGTACAATCCCACAGCAGCTCGTGCATTGCCTTTAACTTCGTCGCAAAGCGGAACAAAGTCTGTCATTTCTGAATCCGTACACATCGCCATGTCTACTTGTAGTAGAATGCGTGCAATGTGCTGTGAAGTATTAGGTTGTAATTGTACAGTCCTTTGTTCTGTAAGGGAGGGGAACTACAGAACTGCTAATGAGGGTTGGGGGAGGGGTAACTATGACGCACACTAATATTCTGCGCCTCTTAGAAACCCCGTTAGACAAAACAAGTTATGATTCAGTTGCGCCACACACCAACTGTACGTAATGTCCACATACCACTACAGCGCGGCACGTAGATTGCAGTACTGGTTGCCTATCTGTCAGGCAGAAATACTTCTCTGTGAAATTAAACACGTTATTTTTACTCGCAAAAGAGCNAGTACTGGTTGCCTATCTGTCAGGCAGAAATACTTCTCTGTGAAATTAAACACGTTATTTTTACTCGCAAAAGAGCGAGAGTTAGACAATTTTTGCAAATGGCATTTATGTTGCTTATCTTGCCGGCATTTCATAATCTCAATTCAAAAATAGGAAATTTTNACAATTTTTGCAAATGGCATTTATGTTGCTTATCTTGCCGGCATTTCATAATCTCAATTCAAAAATAGGAAATTTTTCCTATAACACACTTTTTTTGAAGAAGTAAGGGTGGCAACACCCCCTTGTAACACCGCGGGGTTGGGTTACATGTACACGAGATTCACTTTTTTTGTGACTAGCTAGTCGGCTCCCGTGGACTACAGCCTCAGGCATAGCTACATTTTACGTATTTATTTATTGAGAAATAGCGTTTACCTGCGGCTTCACTCGCATGGTGATAACAAAAAATCTTAAAGGGAGAAATAACGGTATTTGTTTAGTAGACAGACACTGATCATAAACACAGAACAGAGCACTAACGATGCCATTTTTTTGGTGCTAGAATCTCTCTTTTACATAGCCACTGGTCGTCATTCATATTTCTTTGTAGATCTGGGTAAACGCTAGCAATCAGTTCCGTATCACTCTGCGCCAAATTACTAAAACCCTCCGTTAGTGACACACAGCCCTCGGCATCTGTTTCTAACCGCCCATCTCCAATTTTTTATATTGTATCATCATAATGTCCTGTAGGGGAGAGTCGGGTAGCCCCGGCCAGTGTTAGTTTCAAACAATCCCGCGCACATAGGTAAACAAATAACACGCCACAACGTCCGCAGCGCCCTTTAGCCGTATAATAGTATCAACCCTGTCGCGACCGCCGAGCGAACAACAAGTTACAATCTTTCATTTTACCTGTGCGTATATTGTTATGTGCGCAGTTTACATTTTGAACTCAGTTATTGTATATAAAATGTAAGTACTTCACCATGATTTATTGATTATCCTTTAAGATATTGATTGAAGTGTAAAAGTTAGGTTAATAATTTAGGTTATCTTCATTTACATTGTTGATATGAAATAAAATCATATAATGTGGCGGTCGGGTACCACCGGGCACGATGTTGTCGGGTAACCCCGGACATTTTTGGATGGAGAAATATTTAGTTATTTTAATGTTATATTAAAGCAAGTGTGTAAAATGTTGTTGTCTTCTGCAGAATCACTTCAAAATTGCCAAAAGTTAAGGGACGAATTACACACAGAGGAAATTGGGATGAAAATAAAATGAAACAGGCTATGCTTCCTGCCCAAGAAAAAACGACATCTGTGAGAGAAGCAACTGAGAGATATAAGGTGCCTAGAACAAATGAATTGCTCAAACAGTTGAGCCCTTTTCCTGATGCTTCTAAGAAACGTCTTGAAGTGCTTTCCCGTAAAACACAAAAGAGTGAGATTCTGACATCTTCGCCGTTCAAAAACGCGCTGGCAGAGAAAAAAACTGCAACCAATAAAAACAAGGAGGCAGTTAATAATATGAAAACAAAAAAGAAAATTCAAAGTTTGGTTGAGCAACAAAGAGACCAGGATACAGAATGCATCATTTGCGGAGAAACGTTCCAAGGAGACTGGATCCAGTGTCATAAATACGAAGACTGGGCGCACGAAGCGTGTGTGGACATTGACCTTCGGAGGAATACTACTGTTGTGATGTATGTAAGGCCAAAAAACGGTTTGATCATCATTAATTCTATGTCCGGGGCTCCCCTCCAAAAATGTATCCACTGAAAATTTAAGCCTGATTTCAAGACTTTATATAAGCTAAGATAATGAAACTATCAGATTGTTACTTAATTATAATTGTTAGAGATATGTTGTATTTCCATTCTACTATAAAAATTAAGATTTATATCGGTTGATTTTCAAAATATCATGAGTTATATTTACATGTACGGGGCTACCCGCCCCTCCCCCATCAACGTCTTTGTAGAGGTGCACTCTCATTTTTGTCGCTACAGGTGTGCCCCTCTGAATCACCGGTAGAGTTAGGTGGAAGTCACCAGCCTGCAATACAACCATTGTCTCGTATATCCTGTAGAGTTCGGTTTAGAGCCCCTATCGCTTTTTAGAGTGACATTGTGCTTTCATCCCACACTAACAACTGACATTGACGCAGCATTGTACCCCGAGCGCTATTTATACTTAAAAAAATTTCCTGAAGGAAAGATTTATTTTTTTCGGGATAAAAAGTAGCCAATGTCACTTCCCAGCCCTCTAACTATCTCTGTGAAAAAAAAATCATGTCGATTCGTTGCTCCGTTGTGACGTGAATGAAGGACAAACAAACAAACACACTTTCGCATTTATAATATTAGTTAGGATTACGATTTAAACAATTAGTACCAATTACTTTGTTTCTGTAATGCAACCAGTTTCTTAAACATGACAATAAATGATACATTTTTCTCAGACTTTGGAAGCGTCTGCCGCTCTTGCTATTTGACGTGTGCCTTTGGTTGGCTGTCTCAGTCCTTCCATTTCCACCTCAGAAATAACCTATCGACATTTTTAGGTATTTTCTAGATACACGTTGTGCATACCACCGAATATACTTTTACTTCAAAATTCAGTTAAAATTACAGTTTATACGGAGAGTGTAAAGTAACAAAAATCAATGGTGTTAATAAATAAGCGAGAGTTACATGCTAGTTGCTTTGTATTCGAGTCTAAGTAAGCCGCTTAGAGAAAATACAAAATTTTGGAACAATGTTTGGCGGACAGTTGGGAACTTATTAAATGAATTGCATTAAAAATTGTTGAAATAGTAAGTAACAGAAGTTCCACTTCAAACGAATTACATACAGCTGTGCTCATATATGCCTCAATATCGTAAGTGATTAGTTATCTCGTTTTATCTGGTCAAATCGATAAGTGCATTTCCCGATGCAGATTTCGTGCGGGTGTGTTATTCACTTATGTCTACAAAATTGAAGTAATCTAATTGTTAAAACACGCAACAAAATGTTTCTTCGATATTATGACGCATGTTTTCTTTCTTTCTCTTTCTCTGTTTCAATCTCCTGCTTTCTCTCAAATTTACGCGTTCATAACTTTAAAACAGCTTTCCCGTGTTGAAATATTGTGTTCTATCCGTTTGGAGATAGACCCTCAAAATGTCCTTTGTTTTGTAAGAATAGTTTTTTGACGAAAGGTTTATATAAATAAAAGAACGTGCAAAAATGTTACACATAATATGATCATTTTGACAGATTCACCAGTAACTAAATAACAGATTAAGGGAATATTAAATTCTAACACTACTGAATTCAGAGAACCTGTTCTAGTTTCGCTGATTGCTATTATTCGAAATAAGAACAAAACTTAGTGATTTTGCAATGATAATCATCTAAAAGGCTCAGCCTGCTATTAACGTAGGATGGTGGCCAATGCAGTTTCACAAGATATTTGCGTGTCTGTTGAGAAATTCTTGCCAAATATTAATATTAGCAACTGTGACTCGGAAATAACTTTAAGTGCACACAGTTTTAAAATTATGTACCCACTGAATACGAAATTTTCTGAATCCCACGTTTAAATCCGGTTTATAAGCACATCGTGAAAGTTTGACATTATAGTCTCTTCAAATGTAACTATCATTCACAAGTTTTATTCCCAGATTTTCACGGCATGAGCTATACCAACTATAAAATGAAAAACGTTCACTAAATACTCATATGATTTATTAATTGTTCTATAATGCATGCGTGTAGCTATTTCATATTAGGCCTACATAAACGGAAGTATTAAAAAGCCCACCTGCCTGGTGCTTGAGATGCACTATAGGATGTTTGAAACACAGGTTTCTATTTTTTACGGAACTATTAAAAGTGTGTCTAATATGCTGATCTAAAAAAAAAAGAACACAATCTCAGACTAAGCCTGTCGATTACTTTTAAGACGTCACGCACACTGTTTTGGAGTACTTCAGCACAGCTAAAACATCTTCAAAGTGCTGCATCTCTAAATATTCCAGTCAAATACATACAAAAGTACCCGAGGGACTTGTATTGAGCCTTGCTACGCACTGTCCACCGAGAAAATGATAGAGCCACCATTTAAAGTCCCAAAGGTACACGCAGCACGACGAGAAAACTGGGGAGCCGCGGTGGTGTAGTGGTCAGACTACTCGCCTCCCGCTTAGGTGAACTGGGTTCGATTTCCGGCGGGGTCAATCCCGGATTTTCGCATGTGAGAATCGTGCCGGACGATGCCGCTGGTCGGCGGGTTTTCTCGGGGATCTCCCGCTTCCCCTGCCCTTTCATGCCGGCGCTGCTCCGTACTCACCTCGCTTCACCCTCATTGGCTCTCAAGACCTCGCTGTTAAGAGCTGTCAAAATCTCTTCTGTCACTCACGAGAACAACGCACGCTTGCGGCGATGGAGCACTTGAGGCGTGGCAAAGTCATGCTTATGTGTAATCAACTCCAGGTAACCGGACCCATAACAGGAGCGAAATAATCACAAGAAAAATATTTATCCGCAAACAAATGTCAGTAACACATCATAAATGTAAGTTACATGTATTAAGTAAATGAACTTCGCCATATTTTCTAGTTTCAGTCAAAGTACCCCTCAATCTCTTGCTGTAGTAGTTACAGAATACTTATAGTCACTCCTTTCCAATGTTCTGCCCGGGTTTGTAAATGTTCTTCAGAGGCAAACCATCAGGGGAAAACTACCACACATGTATGCTAATTTATAAGATAAACGTACATTATTATGACTAAATTAAAATTTGAATGTTATTACCACGTCGTGACAACGAAGATCAGTGTATAAATTATTTTCACTCATAAATGATTACATTACTTCCTCTGTCTAATACTAAGATGCTTCGATTTTTCAAACTGCCGCATCATTTTTTGAAAACTTTACTTAGGCATACCTTTACTTACTCATTAATTTAAAATATTTAAATACGCGTTTCTATGAATAATTGCAAATCCAGCTTCTATGGTAACGATTTATTTAACAAATAATAAGAATTTTATACTTAATAAGCTTGCCGTTCCTTTCTTTTTTCCCTACAAGATCGAAAAAAAAGTTACATTCGTTTGACGGAAGGTTTTTGACATAGCCCTGTAGGATTTTTACATATCACCAAAATGTTGGAACGTTCGGCCGCTTACACTGCCGAATGTTTACGTTGCCGCGGCTTGCTCAATGAAGATCATGAGACTCAGTACAATTGACGCCGATTAATTAAGAAATAAAGTTCCAGAGTATTTTGTTCTATACTTTATTTATAATTTCAATGACACAGTTCACATACGAATTTACAGTATGCAGAGTACGAACCGTTCAGAGATAAATATACAAGTATAGACCAGCACCACAGTCGTTTACAGTTTATTAATGTCTCAAAACTTGCATCGCAAGACTAAGTTACGAAGGCAGGAGGGATGTTCGTTCCCTCCTGGCACCCTAACGACCCCCCACACCGGCGGAAATAAGTTGATAGAATTTAGGTTAAGTTAAACCGAAAATAAATGTGAACAAAAGATTTGATGGTCACGGGTGCTTGCCGGTGTGGGTGAAATTCTTCACGCCTGATGCGTCTTACCACACCCGATGCGTCTTCTTCGACGGTTGGTTACTTTTTCTCCTTAAGGTGATAGACACCACTAGTTTATATTAGGCAGGCCTATCGCCCCCTTCTCCTAAAATAAGTGCACGGCATCCGGCATCTGCCAGCAGCGTCATCCAAAATGGCACTGTGTCCCTCTCTCAACACATTATCGTAATCGAAACTGCGCCGTAGTAACTAAAACTGTTGACACCGTCAACATCCAGATAAACACACTTCTCGTACAACAAAACAGCGCCAGAGGAACTAAAACTTGTAGACGTTGCCTGAAAAAGCTAAATAATGCTGACGCTTCACAAAAAACCAAAGTTCGAAACGAAACTGTAAAACAGACTCCTGATAAAACGTAAAACAGCAGACGTCCGCCCGATAACCTACAATAGCACACGTCTGCCGGATAAACTAACACGGGAAACGAGCCACCACTGCTTTAAACTTCAAACCCGATAAAAATATTACGAAGTTTGTCAAAGCTTCAAACACACTAAAGAATTTTACACCCGAGTCCCGAAAAATTAAGAATATTGCGTCATTACAATGTCCAACGCAACACTGTATGTTTGAAATAACATATGTTATAAATCACTTGCCCTAAAAAATCTACATTAGCTCACAAGACCGCCTGTGATACAGTTAAGCCGGCCTCAGCAGTACTTAATCTCACAGATGCTGTGTGTCCCACAAATGTCATAGGAGGCTCCTCCCTAGCAAGAAATTTCAAAATCCTCAAGGTCACGTTCGGCTCTAAAGTAGCATTTCTGCGGCGATGAAAAATAAAACTTAACAATCTTCGCGAGTATTCTGTTTCCCCAGGATTTAAAACGGTGACTATAATGTTTTAATAGAGCTATCTGTTAAAAAAAAAAAAATATATATGCAGCGTCGTCGTTGTAGTTTAAAACACAGTTTTAAACAAGAATAAATATTGTAGAGTGACTGTTACTCACAGCGATTTTTACTGACTTTGACACTTTTTCACGATCACATTTGTGTTTCAATAACCACATTCATAGGTGGGCAACCAAATGTTGATTTTCATTTCTGTCATGAAAAATAAAAGATTTACATTGAAATATTCTACAGATTTTTTTTAGCAGGAATATACATAACTGCTGACAATGACGTCTATGTAACAACGACGAATGCCTCTTCAGCTCAAGTCGCTGATGTCTAACCTGTAACTCCACACTTAGCTTCTCCCAATGGGCAGCCGGCTTGAAAATTACATTTCAGACGACATGTTATCAAATGTGACAAGGTGTCTTAGACATTGCAATGAGCTGTGTAAGAGTTTGAATAGACTAATCAATCAGTTGCTGAGCCTAAACAAAGATGAAATTGGAAGCGAAGCAGTAGAAAACTGGTCGATTATTCTCGTGAAATAGGGGTACATAATGCCTTGAGAAGATTCAACTCCCACCCCTCCAGACAATAGTAATCGAGAACAGAACCTGCGAAATGTGATTTACGAATGCTAACTAAACGGCCAAAGACGCAATGTTATTAAATTGATGTTCGCGGTTTCTTCACACTTTTTGAAACAAACCTTTGAAAAATCATCCCATGTATGATGTATTTGGTTATTTTCTAAATATACCGTGTATTACAGGCGTTTTATAACTGTCTTACCATAAAAGTACCTTATGTTAGGTTAAATTTAACTTTTACTTATGTTATATCTATAATTATAACATTTAATATGTTATTAATGTGATTGTAAGTAAGCAGGGAGAACATAGGTATGTTGGTAAGACGTAGTTCTTTTGCGATATATTATTACTTTGAGTGCGCACGAATGCGGTGCGTTGTCTTTTTGTGTAATTATCTACACTTGGTTATGCTTTTTTTGCATGAGGCAGAAGAATGTCGTGTAAGTAGAACTTCAGCAGGGCTTCAGAACAGCTGGAAGTAATCGTGACTGAACTATAACCTCTAATTGGCTTCTGGCAGCGGCATATGTTACTCAGACATCTAGGGCAGGTAGGGTAATGTTATTCCAAGGCGTGGGCCCGTGGAATAAGGTGTTCTAATTCCTGCTGGAGTATTTTCGCAATCCCATTAACTCGAATTACGTCCTCGGTGGTTGTGGTCATGAACTGGTCATGCAGTTCTCGCGACCACAACCCGAGTGAGCTTGTTTGCGTGAAGGAGCGTGGAACATAATTTGGGCGGATACTTTCGCCAAACCACTAACGAACTGAAAGAACAAATTTAATTTGACGTCATCGTAGCCGAATTACATTTTTACATGGCATTGCTTTCTAAAAGTGTTTAAACTCGACAACTGCGCAGCGTTCGAATTCAAGTTAATGAGCTATTGCTGCAAACTGCATCTCATCCATGTGTATTGTGTTCATATAACGACGGCAGGAAGTCCACATTGTGACAGAACTTTGACTGTCAAACGAAGCTTCTGCTAGAAAAGTCTGTTTTTAAATGAATTGATGTGTTCAGCTTTATTTGTAAATGGACGTTCTTCATAAATGAAGGACAAAATAAATTATGCATTGGCACGTTCTATTATTGTTATAGATACCACCAGTTTACAAAGACAAGTTAAAATTTAATACATAGTTTCGTAGATATAGCACACTAAGATTAAAATAATTCTAGCCAGCATTTTGAAAACAAGTGTGTGGTGCACTTAAAACATATAATTTTATGTGGCTCCCCACAGTGAAACTTTTTCGACAAATTTGGTAGGGTATGTTGGTTGTTTCCCGATATATGAAATTAAAACTTTAATTTTTTCATGTGGGGTTATNCGACAAATTTGGTAGGGTATGTTGGTTGTTTCCCGATATATGAAATTAAAACTTTAATTTTTTCATGTGGGGTTATTATATAAAATGGCGGAGGAACAAGGCACGGTATGGAACAAATTTTATTGTGGTTATTGATACAGCTATCATAGAAAGTTAAGTTGTATTTGATTGGGTGGTTTAGACGATATAGAGTACTAAGATAAAAAGCTATATCGCTGCCATATTGTAAATAAGATTATGACCCAATTAAAAAACATAATTTTCAACCTACTTTCCGAAAGAAAGAAAGGCTTACGAGATCACTTTCCTTCTTGTGTGCCTGAGGGTGTGTGTGTGTGTGTGTGTGTGTGTGTGTGTTTGTGTGTATACGTGTGTCTGTGCGTGTGTGTCCCACACTAAATTTTCTAACGCGTTAACTTAATTTCACCAAACTCGGTGCACTTATATTACTAAGTAAGGACCACTGACGTTTATAGCTTTAAACTACACCAGGCACTTACTTTCAAAGTGACATAAATTTTAATATTTAGGGCGATGTGTCATATCTCGGAAACCATTCGACCGATTTTAACCAAATTGTGTATACTGACAGCGCAAGTTGTAAGCATTAAATTCAGTGGGGAATGTTGGTGTTGATTAGCCATTTTGGAAGATAGCGCCACATGAACAAATAAAGCTTTAACGTTATTTTCGGAAATTAATCAACCTATTTTCGCCAAATTCCGCACGTTAGTAATATAATGATCGGCCAGATAAAGTAATTGAAATTAATAAAACACTTATTTTCAAAATGGCAACCATACAAGTATTTAAGGTTTATTTGGTTTTAATATCATACCGTTTGATCAATTTCAAAGAAATTTTGTGTGCTAACAGTCTCTTTAACAAGCATCATATAACCCAAACAAGTATTTTATAGCCATTTTGGAAGAGAGTGCCACATGAAAAAATTAAGCTTTTATGTTATATCTCCANCGACAAATTTGGTAGGGTATGTTGGTTGTTTCCCGATATATGAAATTAAAACTTTAATTTTTTCATGTGGGGTTATCATATAAAATGGCGGAGGAACAAGGCACGGTATGGAACAAATTTTATTGTGGTAATTGATACAGCTATCATAGAAAGTTAAGTTGTATTTGATTACGTGGTTTAGACGATATAGAGTACTAAGGTAAAAAGCTATATCGCCGCCATATTGCAAATAAGATTCTGGCCCAATTAAAAAACATAATTTTCAACCTACTTTCCGAAAGAAAGAAAGGCTTATGAGATCACTTTCCTGTCTGTGTGCCTGAGGGTGTGTGTGTGTGTGTGTGTGTGTGTGTGCGTGTGTCTGTGCGTGTGTGTCCCCCACTAAATTTTCTAACGCGTTAACTTAATTTCACCAAACTAGGTACATTTATATTACTAAGTAAGGACACCTGACGTTTATAGCTTTCAACTACGCCAGGCACTTACATTCAAAGAGACATAAATTTTAATATTTAGGGCGATGTGTCATATCTCGGAAACCATTCAACCGATTTTAACCAAATTGTGTATACTGACAGCGCAAGTTGTAAGCATTAAATTCAGTTGGGAATATTGGTGTTGATTAGCCATTTTGGAAGATAGCGCCACATGAACAAATAAAGCTTTTACGTTATATTTTGGAAACTAATCAACCTATTTTCGCCAAATTACGCACGTTAGTAATATAATGATTGGCCAGATAAAGTAATTTAAATTAATAAAACACTTATTTTCAAAATGGCAACCATAGAAGTATTTAAGGTTTATTTGGTATATATATCATACCGTTTGATCAATTTCAAACAAATTTGGTGTGCCAACAGTCTCTTTAACAAGCATCATATATCCCAAACAAGTATTTTATAGCCATTTTGGAAGAGAGTGCCACATGAAAAAATTAAGCTTTTATGTTATATCTCCAAAACTATTTAACAAATTTNTAAACCAATTTTCTTCAAATTTGGCATGTAAGCAATACTATGATAGGTCAAGTGTATATATATATATATATATATAAATGTATGTGTGTAAATGAATTTTGTTAGGCACTTATATCTAAAATAGCGGCCATACAAATATTATAGGTTTATTTCGTATAACTTCCATTACATTTAGCAAAATTCAACCGAATTTTGTGCACTAATGGTATGTTTTACAAGCATCATAAAAGCTGAACAACAACCCCTTTCGTCAGCCATTTTGAAAGATAGCGCTGCATTTAAAAATTAATAGTTTACATCCAAACTAGAAATTTACTCAACCAATTTTCTCCTCATTTGGCAAGTAATAAATACTATGATTGTCCAGGTAAATATGAGTTATAAACTTTATTGAGCACTTATTTTCAAAATGGTGACCATACAAGTATTTTGTATTTATTTGGTATTACTTCATACCATTTGACCAATTTCAACCAAATTTCGTACGTTGACATTATGTATTACAAGCATCAAATACGCATAAAACAGCCACATTTTGCAACATTTTGTACTATAGCGCTTCATGAATTTATCAAAATTTTGCATAATTTCTCGGGAAACAGTTCACACATTCCTAACAAATTTGGCAATTAAGTAGTACTGCCACAGTTGATATGTAAAAATATGTTTCAAGTATGACAGACACTTATTTTCAAAATGTCCGCCATCAAGTTATTTTAAATAGTATTTGATGTTGTCGAAAACATTTTATCAATTCCAAGTTAACCTTGTATGCTGGGAGTATATCACACAAACATCAAAAGTGTCTACATGGTGCCACTTTTGTCCTCCATTTTGTAACATAATGCCCCACGAATAAATACATTTTTAATGTTCTATATCGAGAAAAAAATTGCCATTCCTACCAAATAAATAAAGCAAGTATTACTGATGGTAGTTATTGTTAACTGATATGTTTAAGGTATGTCAGACACTTATTTTAGAAATGGCGGTCATATAGTTATTTTAGTTTTCTATGTTATATCGATGAAACCATGAAATTAATTCCAATGAATCTTTGTATGTTGGCTGTATATATTACAACAATCAATAGTGTGCACAAAATATCTTTTTTGTCCCATATTTTGTAAAATAGTATCACTTGACAAAATAAAATTATATGATCTCCGAAAAAAAAAACAGATTTCTTCCAAATTTGGCTAACAATTAGCAAGCACTATAGCATGCTATGTAAAGCGACAAATATTGACAGCGTCAGACACACATGTTTTTAAAATGGCGGCCATATAAACATTTTTGCTACGCATTTTAAATCTACGAAACTGAAAAACGAATTTAAACATAACTTTGTATGCTGACAGTATCAGTTATGTCCATCAAAATTGTATATGCGAAGACTCATTTCGCCGCCATATTGTAAGATGGCCTACATGAAATAATATAATTTTTATGCCGCATTTCGGGAAACAATCAATCAAGTTCTTTCTAATTTGGCGAAGAAGTTGTGCCGTGGAAGGCTATATTAGTTTATAATTTTTAAGTATGCAAGTCATTTTTTATAGCGTGCAGTTTATTTCAATCTAGCTTATTTTTATGAGATTATCTTATATCGAATCCCGGGTAAGTCAATTCTATATTTTAGTTGTCTTGGTACTGTTTCACATATTTCTCGTTTCATCTCTAATAATATTGTTGGCAATGAGATGTCAAAGATTACCTACCATCTAAGCTTTCGTGAACTGCATTAAAAATTATTTGCACCGATGTAGGGGAAAGTAGGCTCATCAGTCATCAGTAACTTCCTGTTTATATCATCTGCTGTACTTACTACTTGTTTGCCAAATTCGGTACCTCTCGGTCAATTGATTTCCAAAATATGACATTAAGAACTTTATTAATTCATGTGGCTCTATCTTACAAAATGTTGGACAAAAGTCACCATGAGTTTGGTAAATGTAATGCTTATAATAGATACTTGCCGCATACAAAATTTGGTATGATAATTATACCAAGTATACCTAAAATATTTGTATGAACGTCATTTTGGAAAAAGGTATCTTATTAATTAAATCGTTTATGTTTGCATTGCCTACCATAGAAATACTAACGTCTCAAATTTGGCGAGAATTGGTTGATTTGTTTTCGATATATAATGTAAAAGATTAATTTTTTCATGTAATGCTATCTTCCAAAATGGTGGACCAACAACAATATTCATATATTTGCCTACATGACTCACTGTTAACATACGAAATTTGGTTTAAATCGGTTGAATGGTTCCCAAGATATGCTATTTCATCCTAAATTATAAAATAGCTCCCATTTTGAAAGCAAGCCTCCGGCGTGGTAAAAAAACTGTAAAAGTTAGATGTCCTTATTAAGTACTATATGTGTACCGTGTTCATGCATTCAAGTTCATGCAAGTTATTAGGGGGAGAAACGCACACACAGCCTAACAGAGTCACACACACCTATACAAACATATACACACAATCCCAGACAGGATAGTGATATTGTAAGCCTTTCTTTCCCAGTAGGCTAGAAAAACTATTTAAATGCAAGTTTAGGTCATATAATGCCTTTACACAATTCCCTACCAAAACTACTGTTCATATGAAATCCAGTTGTTACTTTAACATATCATGCAGTTGTTGGTAAGTGCAAGATAGACTTTAGGTTGAATTTCGAAAGTGTTTAATTGACTGCGAAACTGAAATAGTTTCAGACTTGTTTTATTTTCCAGAAAGTTGCTGTTGGGCATGCCATCATAACAGTTGTACTTCCTTGTCGATGTACTCCGAACTGCGACATTGTGCCCTATACGTCACTGCTACTCCCCCTTATACGTCCGTTGTGCAAAAGCCGAGCACTCCCAGAATTGAACCAAAATATCACTGCAGAGTGGAGAGGAGAAAATAGAACGAGGTGGACATGGAGTGGCGCCGAATGAAAGAGCGGGGGAAACGTGAGATCCCCGCCCTTGCATTCCAGCGATGTTCCATACTCANCTTCCACCCAATCTTTACCTGTTGCCTTCAGAGTCATATGGAATTTGCATAACCCTTAAAACCGTCAAATACCTGAAGATATTTCCACGTTCTCAGCCCAGAAGCAGGGGAGTGATAAGGGCGATACTACCACGCGCGTCAAAGGCTCCATCGCCTCTAAGCGCTAGGCTCTTAACTGGCGTGCTGGGTTGCCCGTGCTCCGTTTACCTACAGAACTTTAAGTGGCATCATTTTAATTGTGTAAAGTGTGTAGCAAAGCTCAGTACATGCTCCTGTCATTGGTTGGATTGCTCGTGACGAGAAGTATGTTTTATAATACGGCAGCCTGAAAAAAAAAACACCGTTTTAAACGATTGTAGAGTGCTCCAAGCTTATATTTACAGCATGCGTGATATCTTGAAAGTACCATCCCGTCCACGATTGGGGTTTTTTTTATTCCCACAGGTAACTATATTGAGGATACGTTTAGTACTTTGGTCAAAACGACGTATTTGAAAAACGCTGCAACGCCTTAAGAGATGACTACAAGTATTCAAATAAACATCGGACGTAAGATAGAAGTTTGACGGCCGAGGAGATGTGCATGAACGTGAAAATGATAGTTGTAGAATGTACAGACTAGTTTTAAGCGACAGGTAGAAACACTTTAGTAAATAACTACATAAATATATACTAGTGTATGGACGAACACCAGGTGGAGTACAGTGATAACATACTTGGCACTCTACAGACTCAACGGCCGATTACCAATTCCTTCCTTTATAAAAAAGAAAATAAAGAAAAATACCAAGAAATCCACAAAAAATGTGTTTATTCCGTCTAGCGCTAAAAAATTGAGACTGAAAAATATAAAATGGAAATAACTGAAGATGTGCCGGAGGAAAGGATATAAAAATACAGTTTCAAAAAAAGCCGTTTCAATCTCGCCACCCTTGGGNGTTTCAATCTCACCAGCCTTGGAAAATTTTTGGAACGTAACTCTCAAGACGATCATCAGATTGGTAGGGACGCCTTATTTCACTCTCAAACGATCGTAACCAGACTTACGACATAAACTGCGCATGTGAGTGAGCTAACGTTTAAGCAGATGGATTTACAGAGTGGCTTTCAATGGAGCGTTTGCGCCCAACTGTGTAACACACACAGCTCATTTAAAAGTTGTACACGCACTACCCACATTTTTACAAAAGTACAATTTATGTTCCATATGAAAGAAGAGTGCGTATATTTTACAGCACTGAAAAACATTTTGTATAATCTGCTTGTTTAAATTTTTATAAAACTCAATTAATAACAGTCATTTTTAATCAAATTTAAGCGTACGTTTATTCTGGATGCTTCAGTAAACACATTTTACAAAACATCCATAGCCTATTATTGTTGGTAGTTAACGAAAAACTGATGTTAAAACGTTATTAAATAAAAGCGCGGGACCGGAAAAAATACACTGGTGTTTTTCCCAAAAAGTCATTTTTACTTATTCGTGCTTCGTAAAAACGGATAGGTTGATATTGATAAAGAAAATTGCGTAGCAAAAATTGTGAACATGAATTTTAATAATCTAATTAAAAAATAGTGTCTTCCCCATCTACACAACAGTATTATTTAAAATGTTGCATGAACTCAAGTTTGTTTTTTTGCAAATTAAGGAGCAAAAAACGGTATTCCCAAAGAATATCAGGTAATTTTATTCGCAATTTGCAAATCGCACGTACACCAAACAATACTACGAACAAGTACAAGGCCGGCAAGCCATTCAGCACGTGTTTAGTGTTCACAATTATTATCAAACGCCATAGTCAGCTTAGGCTATTTGTGTGAATTACATAGGTGTGCAACTAACTAAGGGTTCGTGGTTTGAAAAACAGGACCCAGTATTGGGAAACCTTAAATAAATTGTACACCTTGACAAGCTTTATTAATAATGTAACAATTTAAAACATTATTAAAACATATTACAGTTTTCGGCAGTGGTATAATGTTTGTAGGCGTATGTAAAATTGATTTTCCTGCAGAAATTAAACACCATAAATATATGCAGTAATTTAAACTGGGATTTTATAGTGTTGTATATACTTATATTTTAGGCCTAAATCATAACATGTGTTACGCAAAGGAGAATTTCTACTGTGAAACAAATCCATATCTAAAGCTGACACTAAAAAAAATAGTATGTAATATCGTACTGGAGGTCTGTGCAAATGGCAAGTTTGTTGTAAATTACTACTCAGGTACTTCGAGCCATCTAATTTTGTCATCTAGTTTACAACACACGTTCGTTTCACACTTCAATACTTTGATGTACTGAATTCGTTTACAAAACAAACCAATTGGTATCGATTTAAGAAACAACAACACTATAAAACAAACAGACGAGGTAGCTAATTTAAGATCCACTAACGTTTCATATTTCGTTGCGAAACGAAATATTTTGCAAAAAAAGGGCAGCCAACCTATGGCTACCGTCGAAGCCAAATTGCTGAAGTAATCTTCTCTAACAAATATGTTGCAACGATGATACTTTGAGCATGAGTAGCAAATTGCGGTGTAGGCAACCGCAGGAGTAAGTTGCTTAATGAAGCAACTTGCTTCTGCGGAACAGAACAGACCCGCAGACCAGTAGAAAGGTAAATAATATGCTCCTGAATGGACCAGGATCTATAGTCGGGCAGATTCACAATGTAGGTACCGCCTATAACCAGAGTTATTGTCATTTCCCACACCTCGTCTGGCCTCGTGTTTCATAATGTAATAAACACGCAATAAATAATTTCCACGCATAAATAACATCTTGGGGGAATTGAGCAGGTCAGTTAAGAAATGTGGATTGAACAAGAAATATTTTGTTATGTATAAATCAACAGAAAAATAATATTGAAATTAATTTCGTCATATAAAAAAATTTCCAACTTATGAGCTTTATTTCCCTAAGTCTTAAAGTTACTTAAAACATTATTTGCTACACAATAAATGTGTGAAGTGTCGTCCTCAAGGTTAGACGTATTTGATATCTCAGGAGGATGAGGCTCCATTGCCGAGTGATGTTTTATCAGCTGCCAAGCCCATTTATGAAGAGCTTAGTAAGAATGTGATTTTGGAGTGGTGTGTTGGTGGCTTCACGCAAAATAATAACGAGAGTCTGAACCAGCTCATATGGAAAATCACTTCAAAAATACTTCCTGCTGGTTCAAAAATAGTGGAAATTGCTGCATTAATCGCTGCCTGCACTTTCAACAAAGAAATCTCAGCTTTATTAATTTTTTTGCACAGTATGGACATCAAACTTGGCCGAAATAGCCACGGTTATGCGCAGAATGAAGATGAACATCGCATACTCTTAGCTGAGAAGAGAGCTGAGGCTGGGACTCGAGAGGCAAGAATTCGCCTCAGGCAAGAGCAAAAGGATGGCCTGGATATTGCAGCTGCAGCAGGACCTTTGCTTTATGGGGCTGGAATCGACGATTCCATGTAAGTAAAAAAAATTTCCCTTTTTTTTCTTTAATCACTTTTTTCTCAAAACTGTATTTTTGAAGTCGGTGGACACGATTTCTCGAAAACTAATGCACCGATCTTGTTGAAATTTTGCACACTTCTTCTTCTATCATAACTGATCACGAACTTGCTTCTTTTTTTTTTTTCTTCGATCACAACATATTTTACAATGCAATACATATTCTAGATTTGACCAAAAATCTTACTTTTTGCATAAAACTCTGCCAAAAATTCAAATTTCCATTTTTTTTTTAATCCTTCGTTCAATCACTATCTACACTCAGCTACTAAAAGAAAATGTTTGGTTTTTTGATTTCAGATGAACCAATCATGAGTTATCTTGTCCACCACGAGGATACTTTTTTTTTTTTGGAGGTCTCCAAAAACCAGCTCTCAATGGCTGAATTTTCAAAATTTTTGGATAAATTTTTTATAAAATATTGGTCAAATGTTGTTCTTTTATATACTCAAAGTTTAAATAAAATAATTAATAAATTATATTTTACAAAATTAGGGAAAATATGTTATTTTTTTCCCCTTTGAAACCCATGTAACCCCTTAATGTAACAAAATATATACTAAAACCTGGCCAGAGAACATAGCTTTGAATGAAAAAAAAAAACACGTAAATCGGATACGTGGTTCTCGAGTGATGAGCGCACTAACAGACAGACAGACACGTTGAGTTTTATAATATGTATAGATGTGTCATTATCCTGTAGTTTCATCATAAGTTTAACGATAACATTCAGGTTTAAAATTAGGTGTAGCAATATTGGACGATCAAGATATTATTTCAGAAGATTTCACAAGAGTTACAAAACCCACTGTTTATTGCCACCAATTAAAAAAAAAAGTATATAATTTTTTAAATATTAAAACTTCTTTCAGGACAGAAATGAAACTCGGTATTTTGTGGTCCATCCTTAATTGTGGTTATTGATATATAAACGTGGCCGTTGAAAAGTGACAAAGTCAGCGAAAATCGCTGTAAGTAGACATCTGTTAACATGTTATGTAAAACAGCGTTTTAAAATATAGCGGAACTGCCGTAACTTCTCTAGATAGATTGCTGTATCAAAACCCTACACTAAACGCAGAGAATTCTGAGGAAAGAGAGCACACACGTAGCTTATTTACACTGGGTTCCACCGCCGCCGCTTTGGTTCCAAACGCCGGATGTGACCTTGCAGCGAATAATATTGTTTATAGTCCATTGCTGGTTACTTCCAACTTTTCTGAAGCCCTGCTAAAGTTCTACTTTCAGGCTGTTCATCTAACTTGAGCAAACAAAGCCTAATTAAGTCTAAAATATTACACCAAAGTAACAACGCACTGCATTCGTACGCACTCAATTTAATAATATTTTGTATGAGAACTATTTCTTATCAGGCATTACCAACACACCCATTTTCTCTCCGCTTTATTCTTATTAATTATAAATGAAATATAATTCATTGATCAAATATAAGTGTAAGTTCAATTTCACCAATAATAATATACTTTTATGTTAACAGATGTACAAAATGCTTCAGATACATGACGTGTTGAGGACACGACCAAACGCGTCACAGATATTTCAAAGGTGCGATCCAAAAATTAACTGTGAATAGAAAATACTAGGTATTCCCCTGAAGAGCCATCCCGGTCCACTCCCAAATGAAGCTGTTCCGAGCAACTCCGTTCCCAACTCGGACCGCCCATTCGGCTGAAAAATGACACCACGGCCACTTTCTACTTTACAAACATTTCCCCTCTCCCTTCGCGCACGATTCAGTCGCGGTGCGAAATTCCAGCCGACCCACGCCGGCGGTAGAAAGTGATCAGCCACGCACCGGCGTGCCAATGTCAAGGAGCTGTTATTACGTGAAAATCGCCTAGGAAGCGAGTAGCAGCGACCGGGCGACACGCCCGTATCGCGTGACAATGAAAGTCTGAACTTGGCACTTAGTAACCTGTTCTCATGTGGAGCGCGAGCCGGCACTGGTTTTACATATCTACATGTAAAAAACAACGTGAACAGTCTAAGGCCTAATTTGGCCCACCGTTGTTAAAATGGCGCCAACAGTGAGTTGGTAAACGCGATGTTCTGCCGTAACAGGACGTTAAGAGAGAGACTTGTTTCGCTAATTTCAGATACTTGCTACTCGACAAAGCTAAGTGTGAATCCGGGAAATGTGGAATGTGGGGGCTACACAAGGTCTCACCGTTATCTCCCTTCCTCATTCCTCCACCAGGATAAGATAAAGCGCTCGACTGTGAGTATCAGGTGTCGCAGTGACCATCAGTTGTTGACTACAGTCCAGTCACGGTTACTTACAACTGTTCTGAAGCCCTGCTAGTTCTGCTTTCTGGATATTACTCCGCCTCATGCAAACAAAGCCAAACGGAGTCTAGAAAAACACCAATGGGACAGTGCACCGCATTCGTGCGCACTCAGTGTAATAGTATTTTGCATAAGAACTATTTATTACTAGGTATTGCCAAATTTCCTATTTTCTGCCTGTTTTTTATTCCTATTTATTATAAATGAAATACAAAAATTTATATATTACATATAAGTAACAGTTTACTTTAACCAAAAAGTAGTGTATTTTATACGTATTAACAGAAATAGAAAATTCTGGTTATATATGACATATTTCGAAAACAACCAAACACGTCATACATGGGGGGGGGGGATTTTTCAAAGGTTTGATTCGAAAAGCGTGAACAAAGCGCAAATAGACTATAGTTGGCGCAGCCAAGTTGATGCGTCTGTACGGGCTGGTGTATGTAGAAGTTGCTCCAACTAATACACACGCGCTCGGGCAGACAGCTGACGTACACTCTGCTCCCTTCTCGTCAGCTGCATTAGCGCTGCACACTTTGCTTGGTGGAGCAGTGGTTAACTAACTTCGCGTTAAACACCGTCAAAATACTTTCTTTGTTGCAACACGTCACGTTTCCCAGTAAAGAAATTGTTGTTTAATTGTGAACCGCTGTTAAGCATGCTTGCCGAAAACACAGTTTTTGTTTGGACTATACAGTAAAGACTATTATCAGCTTGCAATGTTGTTACGATAGTTCATCAGGCGTCTTTGAGGTGATATCAGTTACACTGTATAGGAAATATGTGCTCTGAATAACTACTGTTATCAGTGAATAAGAAATAAGTGATAAATATTTTAATATTATATTCACTCATTTTACACACACACATATATATACATGTCGCAGGGACATGATAAAACCGGAGATTTGATCAAATCCCTAAGGTAGTTGATCAGTTCAAGGAAGATGTTTAAATGACAACTCTGTGGGGTGATTTCCCTAAAGAAAGTAAGTAATTTGACCAAGTCCCTTAACCGTTTTAGTGAAAATATGTTATACTTGAAGCTGGTAGCCTCATTCCCTATAACAAATTGCCGGCGAGCCTTGAAATGACCATAACACAAGTAGTGAACCTTCCTGCTGGCGCTGGGGCTCGGCCACGGTGCGTCATTTATGGCTACGCTTTGGACGAGTCCTGACTTCTTTATATCTTCTTTTCACTAAAGAAGTTATGGGACTTGATCAAATCACTTACTTTCTTTAGGGAAATCACCCCACAGAGTTGCAATTTTAACATCTTCCGTGAATTGATTATCTACCTTAGGGATTTGAACAAATCGCCGGTTTTATCATCTCCCTGCGATATACACCCACACACGACGGTTCTGAAACTCCAAGCCACGCCCTATTTTCGTTTTACTAGCCTAACGCCCTTCACCACGCGACTTTTAATACGTAGGTTAGGTAAGATAGTAAAATGGGCCAGAATATAACGTCACCAATTGTGAGGAATGGAAGAAAGTGACTTGGAGAGTCGCTTCACTATAGAGTGACTTCAAACGTATGCAGGAGGACTGAAGTTGCTGTTTAGTAACTGCATATGTATTGCTTTATGAATGTCTAAGTTGGGACAACATCTGCGTTGTGGAAACGACGATCAACGACAGAAAAACTTCAACATCACTAAACCTTTACCTTTGCTACTTGGTAATATTACTTCGCTGTATACAAAAGCAGCTATATGCACGCTTTTTTGGCCGCCATAAGTTTTTTCTGAGCGAAAAACAAATCAAGTGTGGCAAGTGTCACTCACCTTGTGTGTTTTACGTGATAGTAATCTCAGACTCCTGGCAATGGCGCTGTAAAGAAGATCATAGGGAGGCAAACGTACCTATGCGATGTGCTACGGCCTCCAGGGATGATACAGTTCAGTGAATATCTCGTTCTTTGCTTGTAAAATGAGGCGCAAAGCAGATTTTGATTGTTGGCAAAACACGAGTGATTGCATTTGGACTTGTTAAAAGCCATAGTGCGGACAAAGCCGAATTTACGGATATCTCGAAGCTCACGGTCGTACTAGTCTGCCAGCGATGGCAGTATACAGTATACAGGAAATGCTAGTCGAGACTGCCGCCAAATTACAACACTGACGGATAAGGACCGCCGGTATTTCACGAATTTTGAACAAAAATTGTCTGCTTCTGGACAAGAATTGCTGCAATTCACATGACTAGAAAATATTTGCTTTATTTTTCGGATAAGCGCGGGTAAAATATTGCCTTTCTCCGTAAAAACCAGGGTATTTCACTTTTTAAAACTTGAAATTTCGTAAATATTATAGAACTTTCCATAAATTAACGGAACCTATCCGTAAATATGCTATAATCCTTTCACGGTTACTTAAAACATTTCTGAGGCACTGCTAAAGTTCTACTTCCAGGATATTCCTCCGCCTCATGCAAACAAAGCTTAACTAAGTCTGGAGAATTACAACAAATAACAACGCACCTAATTCGTGTGCACTAAGTGTAAAAATATTTTGTATAAGAACTATTTCTTACTAGGCATTACCAACACACACGTTTTCTCACTGTTTTTAATCAAATTATTTATAAATGAAGCATTATAATTTTTAGATAAAATATGAATAACATTTCAATTTGACCGAGAAAAAAGTTAATTTTATTAACGCAATTATACAACACGCATGTGGTAACGTAGCATATTAGGAAATAACTTAACGCGTAATACATGGGGAGATTGTTCAAAGGTTTGATTAAAAAGTATGAAGAAACCGCGAATAGACTAAGTAAGTGTTCCTACAATTATTAGTTTTAATGTAGAATTACGAAGAAAAAAAATTTCAATTTTCGTTACGTTTGAGATTTTCTGTGTATAAAAAGAACATTAAAAAATAATTATTCTATTTTCGAGCTTGATTTGAACATTAATCAAAAGTTTAAGAAATAGTTACTTCCAGATCTTTTTTTTTTTTTTTTTTTT
>NQII01010279.1:22679-41269 GCA_002778355.1 Clitarchus hookeri | reverse complement strand
AAATAATAATGTAATCAGCACAATAAACACGTGCACGTTAATTCCAGTAAACAATATTGACTTGTGAATATTGAATTATGTTCACAATTCTTTCTCTATTTCTATATAAAATAATGCCCTTAACTGTAGTCAAGACTTCCGAGGTCATAAGAAAATATGTTTGGTTAAGGTTGACAACAAATAACTAAAGTGTTAAACATCATCATTTTTCCCGTTATAAACAAAATGCCAAGACGTTTTGAACGTTCACCTTTAAAAGNGCTAAAGTGTTAAACATCATCATTTTTCCCGTTATAAACAAAATGCCAAGACGTTTTGAACGTTCACCTTTAAAAGTCTGAAAAGCTGAATCTCTCGCCCGTTAAACCTGCCTGTCATACTAATTAGAAACTCATGCTTTTAAATAATACGGTTTACTCCTTCAAAACAATGTACCTTTAACAATCGTTAAATGGTCTAAAAGTCATGTTTATCAACATTTATGACTAGAATTGCAATGCATAAATACATCGCAAATAAATATTTAAATACAAAACTACCAACAGGAAAATAGCAGGTGTTGCTATTACTTTACGACTAACGAAAACAATTATGATGTCATGAATCTAAATGGCTGAACAAAATTGATCCAAATTTTTAAAGCGTACTTCCACAGTAAAATTTGTAACTCGATGAAAGTTGCGTGAAAATTCGTCCAGCCACACGGTTTTTAAAGCACGTACCACTAACGTTTGCTAAGGCCTACTGCCTTGCTTGTGAAAAAAATAACTTTTCGCTTATAAAATATAAATGCCTGCACCGATTTGAACGTTACTTCACCAGAATACTAAAAACGCATTACCTTGATGACGATGTATTTCATGAAACTGCATCTACCAATTTAATGCAGAATCGAACTTCCCCACAAATAGCTTGCCTTCAAGGTTAGTAGTGGAAACTAGTAATTACTGTTTGATATATCGGATAATTCAAATTAAACCGTTCGGACAGACGTTNCAAGGTTAGTAGTGGAAACTAGTAATTACTGTTTGATATATCGGATAATTCAAATTAAACCGTTCGGACAGACGTTTTAATACTGTTTTAACGTTTTATTGTTACTCAAGGAATGTTGTACGTACGGTATAAAACCTTATGATGGCGTTATTGTTTATAAACGAGTGGCATACACGCCGAGGTATTAACTCGTAAACTGGAAATCGCATAAATACTAAATGACACACACACACACACACATACATTTAAGCTTTCAGAATTGCAACACATTTCGCAGATATAACAAAACACACTCATACGAAATTTCTTAAAGTTTATTTGAAGTTTAAAATTCATACCGACTTGAATNACAAAACACACTCATACGAAATTTCTTAAAGTTTATTTGAAGTTTAAAATTCATACCGACTTGAATTGTACGAAGCAGCACATTTTCCAGATTGGCATATTATGTGAAATTTCAAGAACTTCTGGGATAAGAAATTACGTAGAAATACAGCAAAAGGCAATAACAAACAATGCCACATTACTCAGAATATCTATAATAATATTTTATTTATTACATCAGTAAATACTTTATTTCAGGTGTTACAAACTGACACTGAACCAGGTAACCTGAACGTCGCGTCAGCCAGGTCATGGTGTGGAAGTAAGAAACGTAAACTCGTTACAGTCACGCCAAATTTTATTGTTACTTGCATACAACATAAAGAAACTGAATTCAGGTAATACAATGATTCAACTTTACGGCTAGTAAGACATTAAATTAATAAAATTACAGTTTAACCGCTGGAAGTCCCGTAGGTGTACGCAGAACTACGAAAAAACCGTACCCCAGTTTAGAATCTTGTGATTATCCACCAATAAAATTNTTAACCGCTGGAAGTCCCGTAGGTGTACGCAGAACTACGAAAAAACCGTACCCCAGTTTATAATATTGTGATTATCCACCAATAAAATTACAGTTTAACCGCTGAAAGTCCCATTGGTGTACGCAGCATGACGATATCAACGTACGCCAATTTAGAGCGTTGTGATTAGGAGCGAAGGCGTATTTGATGCGTGTGGCAGAATCGCTTTTATCGCCTTCGTGCTTCTCGGCCACAAACGCCGAAAATGGTTCCAGGTGGACTAAACGTGATTCATTAAATTTATGCATAGTAATGTCCTTCTTTTTAGAGGAGATCAACCAACAAACTTACAACTACAAATTGCCCACACATTAATAGATTATCCAGGGTACGAACACAGAACTGCCAGTTATTCGTTGGCTGCTTTCTGTTCTTGTGACAAGCTGCTTTGACGCCCATCTATGTCTTTATGCCTTCACTGTTTTGTTATTGTCTCACAGGCCACCCTGATGTAACAAAACATCTTTCCGCTAATTAAATGATAAATTAGTGTATATTTTATGTTTTTTCCTGCCGTGCAAGGACACTGCAGATTATCCTGTTAATGACTTACAGAATATATATTTCGTACTTATTTCTACTTCAGTGGTGAAACAGAAGCTGAATAACGCACTTCACGTTAGATACCAAAGTGCCAATCCATTCAAGAGAAAACAAAAAAATAATAAAAAATTTAACGTATGGAATAAAATTAGGCCTACTAAACACGTGCGCACTAATATACAGTCTAAGGTCAATTAATTATTGACGTTATAGAGAGGTATACGGATCTGATAGCAGTAACGGTATTTCACCAAAAAAACAATTTTATAAAACGAAGCGAACTATTTATTATGACGTAACAGAGCTATGTCATCTAAAGTAAATTTAAAATCGAAGCTACCGAAAATGTGTCTGTCCAAGATGGAGTTGGTTTCTCGTTGGATACATTAGTTGGTGCTAGTGTGCAAAGAAGATATCGTCAAGGAGGCAGCGAAGATGAGGGAGAAAAAATTAATGACGCTCGCGGGAGTATTAAAGCTACGACCTTTGACCTGGCATGTCCGCACTCGTACCAAGTGGACTACCGGGATTATCCTGCCAAGCCGGTCCAATAGGGACCTCCAACCTCCTCCGGTACACGCCGAGGAGTGAGAACACACAGCAGATGGTTACATCAGTGACGCTAATGAAGCCTTGAGGGAGCGTACATCAGCGCCTTCTCTATGGCATTGCGTGCGCAGAGACGAGCTTCAATGATTTTCCTCTTCAGTGCGTTTCACCAATAACTGCTCAACGACTACCAAAATAACTGCTTACATGTTTTTTTTTACCTAACTCACGCTTTTACGTAACCAAAAAAAATTGCTTGATTGTGTGTATAATTGTTGCGTTAAGCGTTAGTTAATAGCACTGCCTACCAGCTGACAGCTCCGAAGTTTAAATAGGAACTCCAATGTAAAGGAAATATCGCCTCAGTGCGTTAATTTTAAAGATAGAGATTTCAAACAAAATGTATTCTTTACAAATTTTTTAGAAGTTTCCTACAGCGGAGACGTTTCCATAACACGTATAGTCTGTTTGCAAGGAAATTTGAAATTTGTGTTTTACAAAAAAGTACATACTGCCTATCTATATTGAAAATATGCGCTCGTGGGGATCTTATTCAACAAAATTCGTGAAGAATACATCGTGTTTGAAACGTCTATCTTTTCAAATTAAAGCACTGAAGCGGAATTTCCTTTACATGGGATTTCCTATTAAGATTTCGTAGCTACCAGCCGGTAGACATTGCCCTTAAAAGTAATGTACTAGCATATAAAAGCACTTATTTGAGTAAATAATATGCAAAACTTAGTGGAAGTGACATGCTTTATACAGTTCATTAGTACTAGCTGTGCCCGCGACTACGCTCGCGTGGACTACAGAATTATTGTTTAGGTTTTTTTTTTAATAAAGTTGAATTTTACTGATTGTTAATCTTCTATACTCTATACATATTATATAACTCAACGTCTCGGTGAATTAAATGGTAAAAACGCTTATTAGTATTTCTCTCGTATAGATATATACTACCGCGGAGTTTTTTTTTGGTTCTTTTTATTCTACACAATTCTTTACTACATGATATTAATCCATCTTTAACAGTTTAGATAGCGTATTGCAAGAGAGCGCGCTGGCGGCAAACTTTTTTCCGACTTGATTCACTATTACCGTCACTGCTTATTCCTTATGTTACTTTACGTAACAAAATATTTACTAAAACCTGGCCAAAGAACATAGCTATGAATANGAACATAGCTATGATAAAAAAAAAACACGTAAATCGGATACGTGGTTCTCGAATGATAAGCACACAAACAGACAGACATACAGAAAGAGAGACGTTGAGTTTTATAATTGTTGGGGACACTGAGAGTGGTTATGCGAAGTTGGTATGCGCACTCTACCTCCCATATTCTCTCTACGTGTGTTCGCTGCTGTGCGTGTGCAGCTGAGTAAAAGGAAACTCTGAAAGAGACGATAATAAAGTCATATACAACGTCAAGACTGACCGCTGGCTTGTTAGTTCCATCACAGCGTCCCATGCACGTCTGCCAGGATTTTGGTGAGTGGCTCTTTTGGGGTTAGGAAATTACCTGACGTACTACACTGCCAAAATATTGTAAATTTTACCGATAAATTCTTATAAGAATTAAAAATATTAGTAAAAGTATAGTATTATACCTTGTTAATTTATTTATAGCGCTACAAAAGAAAAATTGGCATGGACAAAATGGTTACGGGGCAAACTGCTTGCGCTGTAACACAAGGGTTGGTGGTTCAAGTCTTGGTGCCGATAATTTATGTATAACATTATTACATAAACTGTTGCACTTTTCTCTTATTTCTCCATTGCAGTGGTTTTCAAAATAATAATTTTTTTTTTTTTTTTTCTAGAAATGTGTATAGAAATACAAAGCCTTTACAGGCTATTTACGGCAAAGTGAGCACTTTTGGAAGCCCTGGTACGTTTCTAGTTTCAGCCCATTGGTTGCGTGTCTATCCGCGTACCTAACAAAATAAACAGTGCCATATGACTTTCAGCTAGCTCATATATAGACTGCATACTCCATAAACAAAGAACGAAAAGTTAAAATAATATTGTAATCAGCACAATAAACACGTGCACGTTAATTCCAGTAAACAATATTGACTTGTGAATATTGAACTATGTTCACAATTCTTTCTCTATTTCTATATAAAATAATGCCCTTAACTGTGGTCAAGACTTCCGAGGTCATAAGAAAATATGTTTGGTTAAGGTTGACAACAAATAGCTAAAGTGTTAAACATCATCATTTTTCCCGTTATAAACAAAATGCCAAGACGTTTTGAACGTTCACCTTTAAAAGTCTGAAAAGCTGAATCTCTCGCCCGTTAAACCTGCCTGTCATACTAATTAGAAACTCATGCTTTTAAATAATACGGTTTACTCCTTCAAAACAATGTACCTTTAACAATCGTTAAATGGTCTAAAAGTCATGTTTATCAACATTTATGACTAGAATTGCAATGCATAAATACATCGCAAATAAATATTTAAATACAAAACTACCAACAGGAAAATAGCAGGTGTTGCTATTACTTTACGACTAACGAAAACAATTATGATGTCATGAATCTAAATGGCTGAACAAAATTGATCCAAATTTTTAAAGCGTACTTCCACAGTAAAATTTGTAACTCGATGAAAGTTGCGTGAAAATTCGTCCAGCCACACGGTTTTTAAAGCACGTACCACTAACGTTTGCTAAGGCCTACTGCCTTGCTTGTGAAAAAAATAACTTTTCGCTTATAAAATATAAATGCCTGCACCGATTTGAACGTTACTTCACCAGAATACTAAAAACGCATTACCTTGATGACGATGTATTTCATGAAACTGCATCTACCAATTTAATGCAGAATCGAACTTCCCCACAAATAGCTTGCCTTCAAGGTTAGTAGTGGAAACTAGTAATTACTGTTTGATATATCGGATAATTCAAATTAAACCGTTCGGACAGACGTTATAATACTGTTTTAACGTTTTATTGTTACTCAAGGAATGTTTTATGTACGGTATAAAACCTTATGATGGCGTTATTGTTTATAAACGAGTGGCATACACGCCGAGGTATTAACTCGTAAACTGGAAATCGCGTAAATACTAAATGACATACACACACACACACATACATTTAAGCTTTCAGAATTGCAACACATTTCGCAGATATAACAAAACACACTCATACGAAATTTCTTAAAGTTTATTTGAAGTTTAAAATTCATACCGACTTGAATTGNACAAAACACACTCATACGAAATTTCTTAAAGTTTATTTGAAGTTTAAAATTCATACCGACTTGAATTGTACGAAGCAGCACATTTTCCAGATTGGCATATTATGTGAAATTTCAAGAACTTCTGGGATAAGAAATTACGTAGAAATACAGCAAAAGGCAATAACAAACAATGCCACATTACTCAGAATATCTATAATAATATTTTATTTATTACATCAGTAAATACTTTATTTCAGGTGTTACAAACTGACACTGAACCAGGTAACCTGAACGTCGCGTCAGCCAGATCATGGTGTGGAAGTAAGAAACGTAAACTCGTTACAGTCACGCCAAATTTTATTCTTACTTGCATACAACATAAAGAAACTGAATTCAGGTAATACAATGATTCAACTTTACGGCTAGTAAGACATTAAANGTTACTTGCATACAACATAAAGAAACTGAATTCAGGTAATACAATGATTCAACTTTACGGCTAGTAAGACATTAAAACATGGAACTACTGTACTTCTCGTAGTTGGATGCCAACTTAACTGTGAGCAATGCAGTAATTGCTTTCGTTAAAATACACGCCTTAACGTCATAGATTGATTTCAAGAGTGCTCACTTTATCGTTAACAACTTATAATTTGTGATGTTGTAAATATACGTATCGCCATTTTTTTTAGTAGAAGCATGTGCATCCATACAAAATTTCTTTTGGGGACAGGTTTTCCAAACATTTTTCTTGTAAAATTACAAAAATATTCAGAGCGTAAGCACAAGTCCAACTAGCAAACCACCGACAAAATCACAGCATGCTAGACAGACATCAAAACATTACATCAAGCGTATCGATGACTGGGAGATAATTGGTTAAGTCCTAATCGCAGTTCATTAACTAACATGCAACCTAAGCGATCAAAATGTATTTTACTGTATATTTGCATAATTAAAATATCCGTCACTTTCAAAAGACTATACCACTTCCTTACAGTCCAAAAAGTTATAGCGGCGCCAGTGTAACCTAGGACTTGGAGCTCTGCCAATGTCGGGCCACATCGGTCACACGGCAGGTGGAGGGAGTGCCTGCAGAGATTCGTCTGCCCGCCCGCCAGCTACCTGTGTTGGTCGAGATTGGTGCTTCGTAAGTCGTTCTGTCTCTCTCTTTCACCAGGGTAGGCGTATTCAAGTCCTTTCTTACACCAGCCCGACTATAGCCCCGTGCTCTGCTCTCCAGACAGTCACACTCGGTGGCATTCACCACCGATCTCGGTGGTCACTGCATCATCGCCTGCCATCTCCAGACACGCCCACGTCGCGGGCACTTGGTAGTGAAGGCCATTCAACACTGCCGACAAAGAAGTAAGTCGTGGACTTCGCAGGTAGTATCACCTGGCCCAGGAAATTATTTGCGCCTTGAGTATCGTCGTCAAAGGCGGTGTCGAGGAAATGCGCGCAGCGGCTCCCAAGTCGTCGACTTTCCCAGCAGGCGTCAGTGACGTCAGCCTCTCAGACGTTAAACTGACAGACACTATTCGTTTGTATAGGTCAAAAAATATATCTAGTTGCCCCAGCGTACGGTTCTGCTGCGGCGGCGTAAATAATGAAGCTGTCGAGGGAAATCAAGGAACCGAACCAAAATTGGTCGATTATCATTTACGGCCCATTGACTTAGTAGCGTGGACAAAGCGATTTTATCGCATTTATATGACCGTATATGTGTATATACATTATATGTTTTATCCCGATTAAGTGAGATACTGCACTTTGCTACTCCCATTACTCACGCACTCAACATGCTTCATAACGAAGGTGGTACTTCAACCACAAATGCAAGATGCTTGTTGCCCGATCAGTCTCTAGAAAATATGGCTTTCATAACATATAACATAAAATGTTTGTCTTCAACGATAAAACGTTTAGAATAATTAAAAAACAACACCTGACGCTTACAAATTAGTCAAAGACACATACAGGCTATAAACGCCTGCATGGTTTACGGCTGATGAAGTTGATGTCAATCTTTCTGATGTTATGGAGAAGTATCGCAATTACCCGATGAGTTCTGGCGTAAAGGGTAGTGTGCTGGATCATGGGAGGGAGGGCAACTGTGTGACATAACCCAGAACTCTCACATTCTACACTTTCAGTTCGCGCCAATTTCATCCTGTTACGCCAAAAGGAATTTTCCAAAAGAGGAATTTATCTTGGAAATCTAAGGCAAGATATTTAGATGGAAAACTGAAAATATGATGAGAAATATATTGCACCGACCTTAAAAAATGGCACTGAATGCAAAGCACTTTACAGCTGCCTAACTTNAAATATGATGAGAAATATATTGCACCGACCTTAAAAAATGGCACTGAATGCAAAGCACTTTACAGCTGCCTAACTTCGTTCCTGTAATAAGTTTACTTTTTACCTTCCTGTCTTACAAATAATTAATTTTTTTTTTTTTTTTTATAATTTCCTTGATATATTTGCGTTTAATTTTACTTTCCGCTGTACAGTGGTAGCGTCAAGNGATATATTTGCGTTTAATTTTACTTTCCGCTGTACAGTGGTAGCGTCAAGAATAAATTAATTGTAGTGATCGTGAGTAAATAATTTATCGGAGCTCTATGTATGATTTGTGTCGGTGAAAAGTGCTGGCGACGTGATTATTGCCAAGCGTTCTACGAGACTCGGCTTCTTCTGCGATCTACAACTTCTTGTACGGCCCGTTCTTGCCTAACTCAAGTGAGACACAAAACTGGGCTTAGATGATCAACACGTCTTGCGCAAAGCGTAGCAGACTTGTCTCACCCAAGGGTCCGTACATCCCGGCCAGCATATAGAATGGTTTGCTTATAGCGAGAATAGAGCTGCTGCATTGTCGCACGTTCTGCTGAATAAACTGCTACCAAACCAGCAAGACTACCAGCGACAATATTTTATTTTAAATAAGAACGTTTCTTTTTTTCAGTTTTNTGCTGAATAAACTGCTACCAAACCAGCAAGACTACCAGCGACAATATTTTATTTTAAATAAGAACGTTTCTTTTTTTTTCAGTTTCNCAATATTTTATTTTAAATAAGAACGTTTCTTTTTTTCAGTTTTTGCTGCGGGGTTGGTTTTGAGATATTGAAGTGAATCCCACATATACATTAATAAAAATAAAAATGCGCCAGTTGGCAACAACGTAGACATTTTGAACTATTTTTTTCTCCTGTATGAGTATCTTATTTCCAATAGCACTGTACGTAATTACATCAAGGGGACAACATGTAGATATTTCTGAAACCATCTTTGCACTTCATGTTATGCGTGTCTTCTGCTTGTAGCGGAGATGCATGGAAGTTAGTTTAGCATTCTCCCGCTGCAACGCTGCAGGCGCGCTGCATTGCAGCGGTGTGGCTGAACGGCATGAAGCGACACGGGGGAGAAAATGGCATAACTGCTATAAAACCATATCCGAAATTTTCATCCCCGGGCCAGCTGTGCGCGTGGAGGTCGAGCTGGCCTCCTGAGCCGTGGAATACTTACCGAAAAAAAAAACGCCAAGCCAATCCTGTAATCTCAAGACATGCAGGAATCCATTCGATATCTGAAATGTAGATCGATAATTCCTCCTGCGTGGAATGCAAACCATAGGTAAAAGAATCAGCGCAGAAGCCTTGACATTTCAGAGTACGGAAGGAAAAAAAAAGGATTTACGAGCGGTTTGAGCCATTACTTTGGGTCGTTCGCGGTTTCCTCGGCCGACCAGGCACTTGCTCGTAATAATCGGATTGGATCGGGCGGAGGTGCCAGGGAAGTTAAGCAAGAATAGCGCTCCGGTCGGCGGTCATGAATTATGATTGTCATTACCGACGTTGTTTCGAGGATCATTTCAAGGTCTGTCACCACCAGGAAGTGCAAATGCATGACGGCCCACAGGCGGGATAATTGGAATGGCCGCCTGTCCTCCGTTTATCTGCAGGTGGTCGCCGATGTTGTTGCTACATTTCTGAACCGCGGTCAGTGGGCGTACCCGTCGTGCTGGCTGACACTCTTGAATTACCGCTTCTCTGCCTGCTGTGTCCAACTACTTCGGCTCTGTGTACACACGCGTGTACATGTTTATGATGTAATGACTGCAGGAGCTTGCAGAATACACGTCATGTTTTGGCTGCGGACTGAAATTAAATATCCTGCACTCTCGTTTCACTTCCGTCATTGGCAGACAACTTGTGTGACACGTCGCTTAAGTCGACCAACCTCTTAACATAGAGGTATTGAGAGCCGATGTGGGTGAAGCGAGATGAGTATGGAGCGGCGCCGGAAAGCAAGGGCGGGGGAAACGGGAGATACCCGAGAAAACCCGCCAACCAGGGGCATCGGCCGGCCCGATTCCCACTTGCGGGAAAAGCTGGGAGCGACCACGCCGGGAATCGAACCAGGTTAGCCAAGGTGGAGGGCGAGTAGTCTAACCACTACACCATCGCGGCCCCCCAGAGTACCGAAGTAAATAAAAGTGTAACAGCCGTTTATAACGTAAACTCCAGCCGTACGCGCCTCCAAAACGGCGTCACTAGGAAGTAACATGTCAAAACGCCCGTTCGCCAATCAGCTCCTGGTGTCCTACGCTAGGAGACAGCGCTGTCGATAGGGAATCTTCATCTCCACGTAGTAGCCAATCAGACACGAAGCCCGTTTCCAGAGCCTCGCATAGCCAACCAGAGAATGGGCGTGCCTTTTATAATAAAAACTACCACATTATTTCACCCGTTTGCCTACACGGCTCCAGCAGCTGCAATGAGGAAAATACTTGTTCCAACTGTGATGTTAGCTAAACAACTAACTTACAGCAGTGACTATATGAAAGACATAACATTCTTATTTTAGTTAATAATAGAGTGTCTAAATATATGAGTTAGTAGATGCTTCGAATTTAATATTTAATATTATTGGTAAATCGGCTTTCTATAGCTGGGTTTATATTGCAGATAAATATTATAATAGTCATTAAGTAACTAAACGAACGTGGGGTAATTAAATACAGAAGAAGTACTCACACTGTTTATATTTTTCCAGGCAGGAATACTTACATCACGTAAATTAAATTTAATCTCGAAATAACAAACTTTAATGCTTTGTTTAACAGAATTTTTTTTTTTAATGTTTATATAATTAAGAGTTTCTGTATAGGGCCAAATGCAAATTTGGTTGCCCCAACAAAACATTTTGTTGGGTAAGCAAAACTTGAAACGGAACCAAATATTACAGTTTGGGGTATCCAAATTAGGACAACAAAATAATTTGGTTCCAACAACAAAATAATTCATTGCCCCTATACAGGAAATTTACTTGGTTGCTCTAAGCTAATTTGGTTTCATTCAACCAACTCTTTTTCACTGTGCGTGCGATGTGACACTTGCGAAAGCCGTGTGCATGGATACAGGATGGTATAGAGTGTTCACGGTAAACTGAGCACTTTTGAAAGACCTACTTACGACCTACTACTAGGACTTCATTGTATACATCCGCCATATGTAATTTTAACATTGCCATGGGCCTTATCACTTTATTCATGCGTCGATCACGTAAAACTGTGAAATTATTAGACATATAAATGTTATACAAACTTGCTTCCGTCTTATACATGAAATCATTAAAAACAAAAATTAATAAATAATTTCTGTATCAAGAAATATTTACCTAACATTTTTCATTCAACGTTAAGACATGACACTACTTTCCCTCTGTTGTTACCAACTTTACTGGGCGCATGACAGAATTGTGTCCGTTAAAATATATGTAGGTAGGGCAGTGACATTTTTCAAAGGTTGATTTCAAAAGTGCTCACTTTACAGTTAACAGCCTTTAAGCACACAGGCGACAAAGAAAGAATAAATAAGAACACAGAAGCAAAATACTGGGGCTGCCTTTGTAAATGAGCGTACTCGCTCGCTTATTGGCTGCTAGAATATCTGGAAACAGACCCGGCGTCTGACTGACCAATCCATGCTACGGATGGTGCTCTGTTGGTTGGACTGCTCGTCTGGGAACTTATTATCCATGCGCTCATTGGCAAGTGACATTCCCGCTGAAAAGTAAACTCATTTTGCTAGAGCATGTAGCTGGAGTTCACCGAACACTCTNCATTGGCAAGTGACATTCCCGCTGAAAAGTAAACTCATTTTGCTAGAGCATGTAGCTGGAGTTCACCGAACACTCTACTGTTTGGGCTTTTTGTATTTATGCTGTTCAAAGTTACATCTAAAATTTCTGAAACCCTGCTGAAATTCTACTTTCAGAATATTCCTCCGCCTCATGCAGACAAATCTTAACCAAGTATAGAAAATTACACCAAAGGGACAACACGCCGAATCAAGGCGCATTCAATGTAATAGTATTTGATATAAGTACTATTTCTTACTGGGCATTACCAACACACCTATATTTTCCGTTTTTATTGATGTTAATTATAAATGAAAATGTTATAATTTATAAATAGAATNCATTGGCAAGTGACATTCCCGCTGAAAAGTAAACTCATTTTGCTAGAGCATGTAGCTGGAGTTCACCGAACACTCTGCTGTTTGGGCTTTTTGTATTTATGCTGTTCAAAGTTACATCTAAAATTTCTGAAACCCTGCTGAAATTCTACTTTCAGAATATTCCTCCGCCTCATGCAGACAAAGCTTAACCAAGTATAGAAAATTACACCAAAGGGACAACACGCCGAATCAAGGCGCATTCAATGTAATAGTATTTGATATAAGTACTATTTCTTACTGGGCGTTACCAACACACCTATATTTTCCGTTTTTATTGATGTTAATTATAAATGAAAATGTTATAATTTATAAATAGAATGTAGGTTAACGTTCGGTTCACCTAAAAATAATGTATTGTTGTGTTAACAGAGGTATAAAACGCTTGTAATACGTGCCTTTTTTAGGAAACAATCAATAATGGGGTAATTTTTCAAAGGTTTGATTGAAACAGTGTTAAGAAACCGCGAATAGACTATACTAAGGTATTCTGTGCTAATTAGTAACATGTTGGGCTCCAGGGCAATAAATCAAATGTAATCACTTGTTTACTATAACTCGGTGGTGGATCTAAAAAACCATTAAGGCGAGGGCTACTTCAGGGTCGGGATCATTGTGCATTTCATTCCACCACATGCTTACTAGTAAGCGTTGAGTTTTTTGCTACGTTTAAATGTCGGTACTTACGGATANTGAGTTTTTTTGCTACGTATAAATGTCGGTACTTACGGATAGGCGGAGGTCGCGATGGTGTAGTGGATAAACTACTCGCCTTCCACCTTGGTGAACCGGGTTCGATTCCCGGCAGGGTCACTCCTGGATTTTCGCATGTGGGAGCCGTGCCGGACGAAGCAGCTGGTTGCCGGGTTGTCTCGGAGTTCTCCCGTTTCCACCACACCTTCATTACGGCACTGCTCTATACTCGCCTCGCCTCACCTTCATCTGCTCTCAAGAACTCGATGTCAATAACTGCCCAAATCTCTTCACTCACTCTCTCGTGGATAGGTTATCTAAATTATTTATAGTTATCCATTACTGTCCTAAGTATATGTATTAATACTGCACTGTTAAAAATGTACTATGTTTATAATCTCATTTTATCCAGTGTAAAATCAAGATCCAAGGGACGGGCTTGAGCCCCCTTACACCCCCCCCCCTCCTCTCTCTCTCACTCCTTTGTTATATCCACCACTGCTATAACTTTAAAAACTTTTGAAAATATAACAGTGCTAAAATAACAGTTTTTAAATTCTAGCTATAGGATTTGCAAATTTTGCAATACTAGTTCGATGGTATATTTACTGAGCAACTTGTTTTGAAAGCTTTGGTGGATTATATGGGCAAGGAGGTTTGTAAGGTGTATGTAATTTCTATATAAGGCACTGGTTGAAGTCTCGAAATATCACTTAAGAAACAGATAAGTTGATCCGTGGACAAGTTGCACATGATACCGTATTTATTAAAATTTTTCGTCTTTGGTATTGGCAAGAAAGTTCTGAAATCACTCCGTATATTGTAATATTGCGCTATACTTGTGATATAAATGTAAGACTATGGTCAATTATAAAAATGTGCAGTATTTTGGGCATTACTTTTGTATTGACCTATTTGCTGCATTGGCAATTTTGTGATGAGAAAATTATGACAATATTCAAGATGTAATACATTACTTTTCATTATTTCGCTTTTTGCAACTTTTTTTTTTTTTTGCCGGTATTTGCTGTGTAGCTTTTCGGCACTTTTCGATGGCGACGTTTCTCATTGGTATACGTTCATCATGCATGGAAACTATTTTTAAAAGTGTATACTGCACAGTACTTTTGATGTGTACAGCCAAATGTGATACATAATTATTTACGAAGATTTAATAATAATCATTATATATAATAATACTTAATAATCAGTATTCAGCACAGAGAAAACTAAGATTTTTAAACATTTACGCTTCTGAATTGCTAACCTTTATGGTGATGGAATCACGTGTAGCTCAGTGAGAAAGTAAAATTACTTTCCCCGATGATTTTGCTCGGATGGACAAATGACAGTGACTTTAGTGGACTGAAGTCTGAGATGTCCGACTGCTACGATGCTGTTAGGGGAGTTATTTAAATTACTCTCTATAGCTTGAGATCAAATATCCTGCACTTAAAACAAACGTACTCAAATATTTATAAGTGAATCAAATTTGTGAAANCTATAGCTTGAGATCAAATATCCTGCACTTAAAACAAACGTACTCAAATATTTATAAGTGAATCAAATTTGTGAAAGCGTGTTCAGAAATTACAAATAAGTATACGTCGCACAGTAAACACTAGTTTGGTTATTCGCTATGGTTGCAAACCTCCCTCCACAATTTTGAAGTTTGCTTAAATAGTGACTCAGGTTTACTTTCCAACTAAAGCACAAATTAATTTTTGTTCTTATTTTAACATGTGTCAAGAAACGCTGCACTTTTCTGGTATTTAATTAATATTAAATCATATGTAGTTTAATGTTTTTGCAATATCTGATTGTGCATTGGAATTATGGTTTTATTCTACCCACGCCATTTTGAAACACGTTGAGTTTATGATGTACAACGAACTGAGCCGAGCTAAAATGTGCACGTAAAAAATACGAATATATATTCACTTACATTAATTTATAAAGAATATTATTTTCGTGGTCTGTGGCATTTTGTCTAACATATAAACACAATTTGCTTACGATGAAATTACGCTGATCAAGAGCTAGGTTAGTAGTAAATTACTACAGCATTTGTGCAAGTTTCTTTTAAGATATCGACAAATTTATAAGAGCAGTTTTGAATAAGTTGTTTGATTACGTGACCTTAGAGCTACTGTTAGTATTTGTACCAATTAATTAACTGGTCAGCAAAATAAACAAGAATCCGTTACTTGGAAGCAAACCCCCTAACAATATTTTGTAGTCTACGGGTGTAATTGCAGTCATCTGCAGGATTTAGCCGACTTCCGCGACTCATTTTCTGCCGATTGGGATTAATTTTTGCTGGCTCGACATATCGTTCAATGATACGATTACAATTGTGTTAAATTACGGGTATATGGAAGTAAAAATAAATTTGCCAAATGCGGTAGAGGTAACGCCTAAGAATCCTCGGGTTATGCGGAAATACGTTGTATTTCTTATTTGTCACATATTTATATCACAATTTATACAGGCTTTAGGTTTTCATTCCTTAATATAATTACCCCAGAATAACAAATTATTGTGCAGGCCTTCAAAAAATCGCATAAATATCTTATTTGCAGCAGTGCCAGAGTAGTGCTGCGTTTACACCAATATATTTCAAGCCATGTTATCTGATACTGCAAGCACCGCTCCACAGTAATTTGCAGCTACTTTTTTTTTTACAAGCGCCTTTCCAAAATGTCGTTAGAAGGCCACGCTATAAACTGGTTCACAATATCACAGTTACACTTTCAATACGTGCCAAAAAAAGCTAAAAGTACCTAACAAGTTAGTCTTTTCTACAGATATGGTGACCTTTTAATCCATCACCGTAAGTCTTTCATATTTAATTTGAAATAACAGTGGCGTAAGAAGCAAATATAATGTTTCTCGACGACACTGGAAAATTTCCAGATTTAGCATCCTACAGTGGACCAAAAATAATTCACAATATCAACAAGAAGTTACTGATATAACTAACGAGCCTACTTTCCTCAACGTGGGTGCTATTTATTTTTAAACAATTTCTTAAAAGCTGAGTTGGTACGAAGGACTTGACTTCTCTTTGAAAGCAATAACTTTAGAAATGGAACAAGAGACTTATGCAACAGTAGTGAGACAATTACAAATACACGCATGCCTTACTACGGACTTCAACCGAGAAAAAAAATCTTACTATAAGCTACCGTGCAATCCACTGCATTACGGAGGTCGGATTCGGAACATCAACTTAGGATTCAAACAGTCTAATGTTTCGAATGATTGGGTTAACTAACCTAAAATATTTATTGGGCCTTTATTTTGAAAATAAACGGCTGAGTGACATAAAAAATGTAAGATTACATGGCCTACCGTAGCGCTACTTGTGTGAAGAATTTGATGGAAATCGGTTGTTTGATCCTTAAAATAAGACACGAAATCTTTATTTTCTTATTTCATGCTATGGTACAAAATTGCAAGATAAAGGGCTCTATATACGATGCTTCTAACGTATACTGTATACATACACGTTTGGTCGAATTTGGTTAAATTGTTTGATATATATGTCAAACTTACCTAAATGATTTTTGAAGCTGCCATTTTGAACATCGTTGTGTGACCCATTTAAATAATGAAAGATCATCAGGACTTCTGTAGTAATAATTATGTGCACAATTTGGTACAAATTTATTTGAAATGTTCTAGTGTAACATTTGGTAGATTAGTCCTTGAGAAATGGCATAAAACCTCAATAATTTTCATGTGGCGATCATCATAAACATAGGACAAAAAAATTATGTTGTAGGAATTCTGATGATTATATACGGCCAATATACAAAGTTAGGTTAAAATAGATTACATAGGTTCATAGATATCGCCTACAAAATTAAAATTATTTTATAGACGCCTTTTTGAAAATAAGTGCTTTCTACTTTAAAAAATACATTTATTATTATGGCCTACCACAGTACATCTTCACTTAATTGCCTAAGAAAGGGTTGATTGTTCCCCGAGATACGAGATAGTACATTATTTTTATTGGTAGGGTTATCTTACAAAATCACAGAGGAATGACCATATCCATAGAAAAATTTTATAGTTGTAATAAGTACTGCCCGTATTAAAAATTAAATCGGAATTTGTTTCCTTAATAAAGTATTTATATCGCCACCATTTTGAAAATAAGTTCCAGACCTACATCTAACATATCTGTATACACCACCTGCTGCAGTACTATTTGTTTGCCAAATTTTGAAGGAATCTGTGAATTGTTTCCTGAGATATGACATAAAAACATCATTTTATTCGGATAGCGCTATCTTACAAAATGACGGGCAAAATGTACTACATGTAGATACAGTTGATATTTGTAATGTCTACTGCCAGCATACAAAGTTATTTTGGAATTTATTACATAAATTCGACGCTATAGCATTCTTAAACTAAAATGGCTATATGTCCAGCATTTTGGAACTAAGTGTCTTACATGCTTGAAACATATTACTTAACATCATCTGCATCAGTACTTCTTGTTCGCCAAGTTTGGTAGGATTCGGTTATTTATTCTTATGGCGCTGTTCTCCAAAATGGCCAACAAAAGTGGTAATTTTTTGGTATATATGATGCTTGTTATAGATACTTCCAGTATACACAATTTGGTCGAAATTGGTTAAATGGTATGGCAGATATACTAAATAAACTTAAAACATTTGTATGGCCACAATTTTGTAAATAATTAACTCATCCAGTTCAATTTCTTACGTTTATATGGCCTACCATACTATTACTTACATGACAAATTGGGTTGGAATTGGTATAATAGTTTTCGAGATATAATGTAAAAATCTTTATTTTTTTTAATGGTGCTATATTTCACAATGGCAAAATAACAACAATGTCCATCAAGAAAATTAATGCTTACATACTAAACTGCCAGAATACAACATTTTGTTAAAATCGGTTAAATGGTTTCTCAAATATAATATTTCTCCCAAAATTTTTAATAGCCGCCATTTTGAAAGTATGTGTCCTACGTTGCGTTGTCGAGAACTGTACAAATCAGGTATCCTTACTAAGTTTTATATGTGTACGATGTTTGGCAAAATTCGGTTGAAGGGTTAAAAAAATTGAAAGGGGGGACACGCACACACAGACACACACTTGCATACACGCACAGATGCACAGACAGAAAAG
>NQII01010279.1:1796-21747 GCA_002778355.1 Clitarchus hookeri | reverse complement strand
ATACCGCTAAAAACTAAATTATAGAACAATAAACTAAATGTTCACCTTCACGAAGTAATGTCTCGGTGTTCTGCGTAAATAAATATTCAACATAATACGTTTCTTTAAAAAAACGCTTCAAATTTTAAAACCCCAAAGAAATATAACTTTAATTTATTTTAGATTTTTTCTATTTAGTAAACTGTGCGATAACGTGCGTTGGAAACAAATTTTACCGTTTTGGATCACGCATATACGTAAAAACATATCAAAGCAATACGTAATTAAAACAAGAATATAAAAATGCAATTTTTATTATGTTTAAGCAAAGTTTTAAATATTAATACCTAAAACAAGTGGCGACTATAAATTTATGTTATAATATAAATCCCAATATTTATACAGTCACTTAAAATGTAGCACTTCTCCTATGCATTTTATATCTGTAAAGAGGCGGCGGTAGACAGGCATCTCGCTTTTGCCAACATGACGAACCGAATTCGATTTCTTATGTTGCCGGTACCATAGATTAAAGATGAGGTAGACCGATCTCGCTGGCTGCGCATAACCAATTTCCGTGTCCCAACATTGAACTACTTTTCTGCCAACACGTCGAGCGAAAACGGCGTGGTTTGTATTTTATGTTAGAAGACTGATTCGTAAACCAATGCTTAGAGATGCATGTATACTTCCTCTAACTAGTTTGTAATGCAGTTTGTTGGGAAAATTAAAGAATTAACGAAGGAAAATATTCTTATAGGCTATTCATGGTAAAATGAGCACTAATGAAATCCCTTCTTAAGATTTACTTGTACGCACGTTGTGTATTCTTCCGCCTTTTGTAAAATATACATTGCCATGAGCCTCATCACTTTTTTCACGCGTCGTTCAAGTAAAACTGTGCAATCGTTAGAAAAGTAAATATTTTACAAATCTGGTCATTTTTACATTTCTATGCATAAAAAACAGGAAAAGAAATAATTTACGTTATAACAAATGGTTACCTAACACTTTTTATTCGACGTTAAGGTATGGAACTACTTTCCATCCTTCCTTTCCAACTTAAGTGCGTACATGTCACTCAGTGCGCCCGTTTAAATATATGTAAGCAGCGGCAGTAACTTTTTTCTAGGGTTGATTTTTCAAATGTGCTCACTTTTTTGTGAACAGCCTCTAATTAATGACTTGGCTTTTTTTTTTGAAAATATGTTATCGTCATAAACATAGGCTGCAGATAAAATATGCTGAACCAAGTGGCAGCAGAAAACTGAGGGACTCCGCTCCTTAGTGAAACCCATTCTCGATAAAAACAAAACATATCTCAAGCAGGCGCAACTGTGAGTTAAGGCGGTCGCATAACTTTGGTTTATTTTCCTCGTGTTCGGGTTGTAAGTTTTAAAATACAGCAGTATTAAAAAAACTGTTGTTAATGATTTTGGAGGACTTCAAAATAGTAATTATAATGCCCGATGTCTTGAAAGTGCCATCCCGTCCTTATCTGGGGTATTTATTTTCCTGTGTGAACGTAGTGGGGACACAATAAATAGTTTCGCCAAAAAAAAAAGCCTGTCTTGGGAACATGTTTGAACGTATTTGAAGCATCAGGCAGGCAACTGCCTTAAGGGCTTCGTTAGCAAAATATTTTAAACGCCTCAAAGTCACGTCCAACCATAAGGCAGTATGGCTATGGCGATGGGAAATAGCATAAACAAGCTTCGCGTGTATTCTGTTTCATCAGAATTCTAAGCGGTGATTTTAGTATTTTAATAGAGCAATCTGTTCATAAAAGATATAGCAGCATTTTCGCTACAGTCTGAAGCACTGTTTTACAGAAGAATCAATACTGTAAGCAAAGGGCTACTTACAACGATTTTTGCTGACTTTGTCTCTTTTTTTTTAACGACGATATTGTTTCAAATGTATAAATTGGCAACAAAATATCAACTTCCATTTCCGTATTGAAACAATATTTACATTAAAATATTCATTAGTTTTTTTTTTTTCATTTAGTTAGAATAGACACAACTGGCTACACTGATACCCATTTAACAATTAGAGGGACATCTTAAGGGCACTGCTTCGAAATTTAAATAGGAAATCCCATTTTAAGGAAATTTTCACCTCAGGGCATTAATTTTAAAGATAGACGTTTCAAACAAAAAAAAAATGTTACGACATTTTAAGGAGAAGATCCACACGAGCGTATATAGATAGGCAGTGTAGCCTTTTTTGTAAAACACCAATTTTAAAAATTCCTTGCAAACAGACTACTTGTGTTATGGAAACAGCCCAGCTGTAAGGAACTTCTCGTAAAGAAATTCGCGAAGAAAATATTTTGTTCGAAACGCCTATCTTTAAAATTAACGCCATGAGGTGGAAATTTCATAAAACGGGATTTTCTACTTAAATTTCGTAGCTGGCAGCCGGTAGGCAGGGTCTGCAGCCAGTGACGTTCCAGAAGATACGTCGACGTGCAAAATGTTCTGCCCAGTGTGGTGCGCCTTGACAGCAAACGTATGCGGGACCCTGAGTTTGTATTTCACGAGACCTGTTTCTCCGCGACAGAAATAACCCCGTCAGCTTCGGAACACGAGCCTGCATAAATTTGGGCAGTAATTGGGCTTTGCGTTTCCAGCGCGGGTTTTCGGTTCTCCGCGCGTATCAACGTCTTGAGGCGCTGCGGTGTTGCTCGGGTAATCAGTTCTCCATCTTTAATACACTGTCTCTCCGATTGTGGGAAAAAAAAGAAGATGGTATTAAGATAGGGAAAAAAGTGTTTGAACTTTCGAACAATGAGGAATTTTCTCTTTTAAGAGCTGAAGCATACTGCTCACAAAGAATTTTGCATACATCAGACTCCAGGATGTTATATTGCATAACAGTGTTTACATTTCATGTTGTACTCCTAATAGCACATAAAGTGAAAGAAAAATAAACATTTCTCGTTGACATCATCCCTGAACGAAACAAACAGAAGGCATAAACTGAAAAAAACATCATAAGCAAAGGAATATCATCAGATTCAATATCAAACGCACGGTCTTCTCAGGTGCATTGACAAACATCAATAACATGTAGGACCTCCACGATTCCTGAAGCACGCTTGTATCCTACGAGGCATGCCAGAAACAAGATCATTAAGCATTTCCCGAGGCAAATTGTCCCATTTTCAAGTGCAGCTGTTTTTAAGGCCTGAATGGTCATTGGCGGTTGTGCATGGTTTGAAATCGCGCGTTTGAGGACGGACCACACTTTCTCTGTGCAGTTCATGTCAGCTGAAAAAGATGACGTGAAATTAATTAGCCCGTTCATTCTTCGGATCCCAGCGGGGAATATACTAAACTTTTTGTGAGCAGTGCATTTTTCCCGTAGAAATGACGAGTTTCCCCGGATGAATATTTTTATGGACCCTGGAAGAAATCCTGAAACTTCTATCCGATTACTCATGAAAGTTGAAAGTTTTGATTTAGCCATCGAAATACTTGTTTATTTATAGCCATGCAAATACATAAATCATGTACAATCAAATACAGTTTTTAGCTAGATATTATTCTTTCTACTAAAACAAGTGGTACTGTCAGCTCAAGCATATGTTAAACTAAACTAATGGCATAAATTTTTATTTGGTTTTCTGATTTTGTCCAGTTTGCAAAATATTTTGTAAAAGCAACTGCTTATCAGTTTGAAAATGATCTAAAATGAACTTTTTTCTCAAAGTGAAGCAATTAAAAGGTATGGATGCGTATTTGTATTTTTGAGAGTTAATTTTAACAAGTAAATTAGTCGTAACAATGAGATTTTCTGAGAGTTCGTACTAGGGTTATCTCTGTTTTGTTATATTCTGGCGACTTGTGTGTAAGAACCTATTGCTTAGCCACCTGCAATCCGCTTGTTCCTCAGTAAGGTTAACCGTCATTTCTTTGGCAACGGGGTGTAGTGTAGTACAATCAAGCAAACATTATTTTAGTTAATACCGACGTACCGTCACTATAAATCAATTGTGGTCGAGCGTAAAAATATTAAATGAAAATAATAGTGGAAACCCATGCTGTTCCAACGGAATATTTTGAAGCTATTCGCAAGCGTTGCGGTGTGTGCAGAAATCAGCATTATGTCTAAAATAATGTTTCAAATAAATGCAACAAACTGATTAACTTCGCCTTAAAATACGCACATGGCCCTCGGAAATCTCTCTCAACTAAGTCGTATACCATGTTTTCTGATTATTTTATCGTGACGAATTTACTGCTGGATGTAGTCAATGTTATTCTTTTACTTCTTGTACATAACTTAAACCGGGCCATTTACGTTTCACGTTGTAGGTTCCGCCCTGCTGCTCACTTCGCATATGCTCTGAGTCATGATGACCTCATAAACATTTAAAGGAACTCATCTTAAGCTACCTCGTATATTTCCCCTCTCCCTTTTCCACTGCCACCCGTTCTACGTTAAAATATGAATTGAACCTGCAAAGCCATTCATACAAGGTGAGCGAGATTACCCTGCAACCCTGTAATTAATTGCATTGGGAGCACTTCGTGCAGCCAAAGTCGTCATTGGTAGAAGGCCGCCCACACGGTGCCAGGATAACTGTACACTTGCGACGTAAAATGTAAGAGTGCTATTAAACTTCCAAATTAAGAAATACCACTTTTGGTTTCATCGTGGAAAATCTGATGAATACATTTATGGCTTGTTTTCATTTCAAAATATCACTGTGTTTGTGTATTTTCTCCGAATATACCAGTCTAACAAAACATTGGTTAAAATGAATTTTTTTTTACTCATTTACAAAGTTCTGTTTTTATGAGCTTTTGTCACAAACATTGCCACTTTACTTAGGTACAAGACGAAAATGCCGGCAAGATTTGGGAAATCATGAACCGCATAATAGCTTTATTTTATTTTACAGACTCGAAAGGGGGGATTTATTTGTGTCAGGAGCTACTTAATCCACCTTGGTAATAAAATCTCTTATTCAACTTATTGTACTCAGCATGATTTAATCTATTTTTAGAAATATTTTTGTAATACTTTGCAGGCCAATATGTACAATATACACCAAGGAGTAGTTTACAAATACTAACGAATGTTAGGGGCCACGGTGGTTGAGTGGTTAGACTGCTCGCCTCCCACCAAGGCAAACCGGGGTACGATTCCCGGCCGGGTCACTTCCGGATTTCCGCAAGTGGGAATCGTGCTGGACGATGCCACTGGTCGGCAGGTTTTCTCGGTGATCTCCCGTTTCCTCAGCCTTTACATCACGGCTCTGTACCATTCTCGCCTCATTTCACTCTCATCGGCTCTCAAGACCTGGTTGTCAAGAGCTGCCGAAATCACTCCACTCAACGAACGAATTTCTTATTAACCAAATATGTTAGTCAAAAGAAGTCTAAAAATACGCATTAGGCTACATTAAAAATCAACATATATTTGCGCTAATTTTTGTTTTTTTTTGTTCAAATTTAAATAGATTATTAAAATTAGTTGTTATATTAAATACTTTTCAAGATATCAGGTGAGCTGTATCAATTATTTGTCATAAATTTTATTATTTATTTTGTAAAACAAATTACCTGGTTGAAATTTTTGTCGCGCAAAAGCATACGCACTTAATTTTGCCATGATTTAGATATTCTACCAAAACAAAATTTGCGCTGCATTAAAACAAATTAAATTTTTTTTTTATAATTATGTTCAATTCGTGACCATATTGTTGGCATGAACTGTTAAATAATAAAATACGATACAATTTTTATTTAACACAAATTTGAAATTGTTTTAACTATGAAAGTATTACGGCATTTTTCTGGCACATTTTCAGTTAAAGCGATTCGTCACTAGGTTGTAATATTCTGTGTTTTTTTTCTGCGTGTATTATGATGGAATAGATGAACCGTATTAAATAAGCTATTTTAAAAAACGCAATACTGCAAGCAGATATTGACAGTAATTTTTATATAATTAATATGTTATTATACATCTATAGATCCTACAATCTTAAGTGATAAATACATACAATTTGCGACAACAATAGTATTTGAACAAACAATTTATTAGTTTGAAACACTCCACCTCCCGAGACACAGAGAAACTCGGAAAGATCATCAGCTGTAAATGACGCCGTAAAAAACTTTATAATTTTTTTTTCGTCAGTAACTTCTTGTTCACTAGCTGAAATATCGTGTCACAACCATTAAAAACTCTTCACAACTTTTCGCTTCCTGGAAGTGAGAAAAAAAGACACTTCGTTCCGAATAATGATAATATTCAGGTAACTTGGTTTGAAAAGTATAGTGGTACTATAGTTTCCTACGAGCTTTGGAATTAAAATCGACGACAAGATTTATTTCTGCAATTAGAAGTATATTTTAAACAACTATTTGAGTACTGACACAACTCATCACAGAAGACCAGATTATAATTATTTAGTATCTTCGAAAATATTAGCGTAATTTCTGTTATTTAATTATTTAAAAAAAATTACAAATATTGCTCAAGAAGTAAACATAAACGAGATGTAGAAAAATTTCGTTTAGAAAAAAATTCAGTCTCACTTATCTTTCCTATTCAGTTATGTCTGGTTTTATATGCTTATGATTTCAGATTTTGCTGACAAATAACCGTGTAACAAGTCGTATAGGAAGTATCCTATTTCGTAATTATACAAAAAAAAATATTTACAATTTCATAATTTATTTACAATATTATAAAAACCAACCCAGCTATTGTTTACAAAATACAGGTGCCGATCCCTAATATTAACTACGGTACAATCAGTCTTTATCTCTGTTTTCACACTGGCCATAGTCACTTAACCATCACTTATTAGTTACACACATACGATCAAGATGCCCACTAGCGTACCTTCATATTATAGAAAATATCCGACACTCATGCACCAGATCCTACTTCCTTACGGTACAGCTGGTCGGTATCAGTCCCTCCCCTCCCAATTGTAGCAGACTCTACTCGCCGGTGTGACTGTAATACGGTTGCCGTCGTCCCGATGACAGCACACATCCTGCACCACTGGCCATTCAAGACTTCCGACACAGAAGCACGCCACCGAGATGAGCTGGCCCAGAAGTTTCTTCGCGCCTCGAGTTGCGCCGAGAGAGGTGATGACAGAAAACTAACGGAATGCCTCCCGAGCCATGCATCCTCCTACATACTGGAGTAATAGCAGTCACGTTAGTGTTGTCACGGCCCGTGCGGTGGCTCTACCTCTCCTGCCTTCAGGTACCGGTATTTACATCGTGGAGGACTACGTTTGGGTGGCCCGAAGGGGCGAAGAAGTCGCGCCTAACAATAGTTTTGTCCATTATGTACATGCGATGGCCCAATACACGCTGCCCAGCCATCTGCACGTGGAAATATTTTACCCAAAATTTTTGTTCACTCTGCAGTAAAGGTGAATGTGGGTGTATAATCTATTATCATTATCTTCACACTTTTTGAAAGCAACCTTTGAAAAAAACTTCATGAATGACGTGTTTGTTGGTTTTCTAAATATGGCGTGAATCACAAGTCTTTTATAATTATCTTAATATAAAAGTACCTCATTGTTTGTTAAATTGGAATTTTACTTATATTTTATCCACAAATTACAATATAAGATTTAAAATTAATACGAATAATACAGAGAGAAAATAGGTGTGTTTGTAATGCCTAGGGAGAAATAGTTCTGATGTAAAACATTATTACAGTTAGTGTTGTCCCTTTAGTGTAAATTTGTAAACTAAGTTCAGCTTTTTAGCTATGTAGCTACGCAGCTTAACCAAGTAGCCTGCAAGTAGAACTTCATCAGAGCTTCAGAAAATTAGAAAGTATACGTGCATGGACTATATTCACAGTTTTGCTAATTACGTTAATGTCTTTATAGTCTCGTTTCATAAAAGGATATTCAAATATTTTACATTATGCTTGTGTATGTAGAGAAGTACCACCTGAACAAGGTACTTGAAATTCAAATGTTGGTAGGAACGTCATGTTATCATTCTTTTAATGTAAATTATAACTATGTTGTATTTTGTGTCCATTTTAGATTAATTCTCATATAACAAAGATAATCACAAACTAAAGTTACCGGTTTCATATCAATTAAAGTTTTCAAGAAACTACAACATGTCAATAATGACGATAGCATACTGTTATTACAACAATTTTAAATTCAGAAATTTTTTCATATATTGAAAATATGGTAAAGTAAATTTAAAAAAATTAAATAATCATGTTTAATAAATACGGGTCTATGGTTTTTGGTTCCCGTGGCATGGACGTTATGCATTATAAAGTCATTCCTATTCAAGATAACTTACACGGTACTTTTTCCTCTTAATATATCGAACAGTGCACAAATACATATGTTTTTTTAACTAGATAAAACGCATGTGGATAATGTGGAACAACCGTGGATTCACTGAAGCCAAATAATAATGTAATTAATGAAAGTTAAGGGAGAATAAAATGCATTTAACATTTCAGAAAACGTATATATACAGATAGAGAAATTGGAATAATTATCTTGATCACCGGCAACGATTATTCGAAAAACTAGTCAAGGAAACATTGTTTTTCTTCTTCCATTTCTTCCTTATTTTTTTAATGTTGAATACTTCCTGAGTCACATACACTGGAGAGCCAATAAAACTGATATAGGCGTGCGTATGCAAATAACAGGGGTATGAAACCAATCAGAATAACGCGATGCGATCGGCAGCGCCTATATAAGACAACAGGCGTCTGGCAAAGTTGCGAGATCGGTTACTGCTGCTACAATGGCAGGTTATCAAGATTTAAGTGAGTTTGAGCGTGGTGTTATAGTCGGCGCACGAGAGATGGGACATAGCATCTCCGAGGTAGCGATAAGATTTGGATTTTCGCGTACGACCATTTCACAAGTGTACCGTGAATATCGGGAATCCGGTACAACATCAAATCTTCGACATCGCTGTGGCCGGAAAAATATCGTGAACGAACGGGACAAACGACGACTGACGAGAATCATTAAACGTGACAGACGTGCAACCCTTTCTAAAATTGGGGCAAATTTCAATGCCGGGGCATCAACAAGTGCCAGCGTGCAAACTATTCAACGGACCATCATTGATATGGGCTTTCGGAGAAGAAGGCCCACTCGTGTACCGTTATTGACTGCATGACACAAAGCTTTACGCCTCGCCTGGGCCCGCCAACACCGCCATTGGACTGTTGATGACTGGAAACACGTCGCCTGGTCTGACGAGTCTCGTTTCCAATTGTATCGGGCGGATGGACGTGTACGGGTATGGAGACATCCTCATGAATCCATGGACCCTACATGTCAACAGGGGACTATTCAAACTGGCGGAGGCTCTGTCATGGTATGGGGCGTGTGCAGTTGGCATGAAATGGAACCCTTAATACTTCTAGATACAACTCTGACAGGTGACAGATACGTAAGCATCATTGTCCGATCACCTGCACCCATTCATGTCCATTGTGCATTCCTGACGGACGTGGACAATTCCAGCGAGACAGTGCGACACCCCGCACGTCGAGAGTTGCTACCGAGTTGCAACACTCTTCTGACTTTAAACACTTCCATTGGCCACCTAAATCACCAGACATGTACATTATTGAGCATATCTGGGATGCCTTGCAGCGTGCTGTTCAGAAGTGATCTCCACCGCCTCGCACTCTTATGGATTTGTGGACTGCACTGTAGGATTCATGGTGTGAATTGCTTCCTGCATACCTTCAGACATTATTAGAGTCCATGTCACGTCGTATTGCGGCACTACTGCGTGCTAGCGGGGACCATACACGATATTAGGCAGGTGTACCAGTTTTTTGGCTCTTCAGTGTACTTTTGTCAGTTATACATCATATAGAACCGGATGCATGCGTGTGCTGTACAATAAAACACAGATTATTTTGCATACATTTAAAATGCTGTAGTAACTGCTTAAGTAATCAGAATTCAACTCGAATGTATGGTTTCTGTGTTCGTAGTGTAAATGTTTGCTCCCACGTAAAAATAAGTTAGATTCTAAATTTTATAGCACATTTATTATGTGACCTTTATATTTCTTTGTCAGTAAAAAAAGCGTATAACAATATATATAATTTATATTGTCGAAAATATAGTTTTGCTAGTTTTAAAGTTATAGAAGAAGAGCTTACATACTTACATTCACATTTTCCAGGGCTTTATTACTTCTTACTCGTTCGGATCAGAAAATTTTGATTGCTGTGGCTCTAAATTGTTATGACTTTTCGCTGAAAATGTATGTATTACCGCGAGACGAAAACTATTTTAATCTTAGCAGCGTTTGCGAATATGTATGTTGAATTTAAACTTAAAGGAAATAACTAAAAACGACTTATAATATTTTGGATTCAGGATTCCTGGAGAATATATTTTAAGTGTGAGGTTAACTTGTTCTGATTCTGAACACCTTATTTTCTTTTTAAAAAATACATAGAATAATTAATGTCACTGAATAGGTACACAATTAACTTTTGCTCTAAGGAAATCATTACAAAACTATTTCTTAAAAAACTTGAAATAATGGTAATCTTAACATTTACTAAAGTAAGCCAGATGAGTAGTGATATTTACCTATTTTATTCATTGACTTGTTACAAAATGTACAGGAAAGCGGTAATAAAGAGTTGTAATAATCCACAAAGCGTTCATTACATCCATTCGCCTTATTTTTTTACCACGCGAGAAAGCGCTTATATCAGATAAATGAAGACTGGAAACATAAAGCAAACATTGTTCCACTTCACATGCTGTTTTTTTCCTGCGTCAGTCTGAGGAAACCAGTTCGAATATTACTTCCGGAAAAAGACCGACATTAAAGGAAAGCCGATTAACGACTAGTCTGCCCTCTTCCTGCTGCAGTCTGTAAGCGATGAGAAGAAGAAATGCCGGAAGGAGGGGGGGGGGCAAGATTTGTATTCACGGAAGGAATATACATCAGAATGCTCCGAGATAAATATCCAATTGAGTAATAAGATACAAAAATTATCTTAAGAATAGAATCTCTTGCTACCTACTCTGGGGTTTCACTGGATCAACAGCCAATGGACAGCTAGCTGATGCTCGAATGCACAAAGGATTGTGGAATTTAGCTTGTTGCCAAATGAATCCGTTGAATTTCCGGGTTTCTGATTAATAGTTTCTTCCTACTTGCTCTCTTGCAACATGGTTGTTCCTAAAAAAAAAAGAAGTTTTTTTTGTGAACGCAATATTGTGAAAGGTAACTAAGAGACACCTAAAATAATTAAACATGTAAAAACCTATATNGTTTTTTTTGTGAACGCAATATTGTGAAAGGTAACTAAGAGACACCTAAAATAATTAAACATGTAAAAACCTATATTTTCGCATTGACTATCCTGCACTAGGCAACACCCTTAATGATACATATTTTAAAATTTTAGTAATTTTCAATGAAATATTATAGTAAAACTATTCACTGCATTTCTCCCCATGTACGTTAAGTTAGCTCTACCACGAATAAGTTCAATTACAGGATAACATTATAATTTCGTCTCAAGTAAAGATGTAATATAATGAAACACTAATGTAGTAATAATGAACAACAGCATTTTAATTATGTTCTGCATAAGCACTGCGTAATGGAAATCACAAACGCAGATCTTGAATTTTTAAATTCTTCAAAAGTCTTTCTTGCTTTCTTATCAAGTATGCAGGGTGTTTCAGTAATAGCGGGCAAAGATGAAATTGGGAATAGGGGCCGTACCGCGGAACGTTTCGAGATTGGGAACGCGTGGTCCGCGAAGCCAGCGAAGGGAGACATGGGCGCAAACAAGTCTAACACGAATACAGGTATCCAGATCGGTTACGTGGATTATTGACGTTGCGTGTGTACACTGTTGACAGGTGGAACTGTACAGGACCATCCCATTGACGAACCGGCGTTGACGTACCAGTTTGCGGCTCACAAGAGTTGCTCGAAGTGACGGCCACCGACCTCAAAGCAAGCGCGACGACGGCGTACGAGATTCTGCCGCATTCTGTTACGAACTAGCTTTTCAGCTAGCTCGTACTTGAAAGCATTTAGGGACGTAGCTCAATAATTACTCATGGTTCGGTAGAGCACAACAGTATCTGATGAGGTTTTATTACATAAAGATTATACAGTTGCTAATTAAATGACTATTGATCGGGGGAGCTTTAAATTGAATACCAAGATNTTTTATTACATAAAGATTATACAGTTGCTAATTAAATGACTATTGATCGGGGGAGCTTTAAATTGAATACCAAGATGATTATTTAATTAGATTATTATTCACGCCATTTTAATTTTTGGATTGACCTTTCAGTAGTGGAACAACGTCGGCCTGGCTGATTCTGCGAGACGGTTAACGCCGGCCGGACACGCCCATCTTCCTGGTATGTTTCGCTGATCGGGTCGCCCAAAGGACTAAAGACGAAAGACGCTCGTTCCGGGTGTTACGCCGGCCTATATCAAGCGCGTGGTTCTGCGGCCCCGCTCAGTGACCGGTGGAGGGGATTTATGCAACTGTCTTCTTTCGCAAGGATCGACGACCAAATGGTGGCGTTGCAATCCCGCTCATTTCCAGGTTTAATGTTTGAAGGTGTGATCAGGCAAGCCGTTCAGCTAAGGCCTGATCACACCATAGCGATTCGTTCAAATATCCCATGAGATCTGTGCCTGTCGCTGACACACGCACTGTGGCAATGCAGGGACGTCAGAGTCACCTTGCGGGCGCTAGGCGAACTTCACATACTACGTGCGTCTCACACAAGTTTATGCCCACATCTCATTTAGCTGGCCTCCTGACCCACATGTGCCCAATCTCAAAAAGTTTCGTGATGCGGCCGCTATTCCCAGTTTAATTTTTGTAACGCTTTTACTGAAACAGGTGTTATGAAAATCCCCTTGTATCTGGCAAGGTTTTCCAGACGCTGTCTAAAATTGAAAAATTCTTTACATATTTATAAATATTTGCAAGAAACTAACGTATTTTCAAAGAGTGACTTAAATCAACATGAAATCTGGTGTACATTGTATATTTGTAACTCCGTAATCGATAACTCAGTTGTTGTTAACATTGCAAAACGTGTACAGTTCACTATTGAACGTTGATATTTCAGCGAATATTTTGATTTTTCTTAAGAAGCACGTTCCGTCACAAATGCAATCAGAGTATTTCCTCATCTCTTTGGCAAGCAGTGGTGTGAGAAGTGAGGAAAAGGAAGAACTTAGAGAAAAAAAAACTAAGAAAATTAGCCATTCTCTACGTAGATCAGATCACCTTGTTGAGTCATTAAAGCTAGTCTTGCAAAACCAGTTGCATTATAATTTAATTCAGTAGCGCATACTTTCAATAATTAACATTTTAAAATAGAGATTGAGTGGTTTTTATTTCATTTTTATAGTTACAGCATCTTATGTATGTATCTGTTCTACTTCGCTTGTTTTTGAACGTTTCAGTAACAGTAGCTTCTTCGATGAGAATTACACAAAGTTTGTACAGCTTTATGAACCAGTACAAATGCTAAGTGGCCATCCTCTGTCTCGAACGTTTACTGGAAGTTTCCAATAAACTTTGACACATCATTGTATAGGCTGTTCGCCCTAAGTTGAGCACTTTTGATAGCCCTGCTTAATATCTGCTCTTATGCACACTGTGTATTCTTCCACCATACGTAAAATCAACATTGCCGTGGGCCTCAGCACTTGATTAGTGCGTCGGTCAAGTGAAACTGGTAAATTATTACGAAAGAAAATGTATCACAAATTTACTATTTATTACACTTATCTGCATTACAAACAAAAAAAAACAGAAAGTTAAACTAAGTGCTTCAATATCCACTTTTTTACCTAACACTTTTAATTCAACGTTAAGGCATGGAACTATTTTCCCTCCTTCGTTGCCAACTCCACAGGGCTTATGGCAGTAAGTGTGGCCTTAAAACATACGCTAGTTGTAACACTAATATTTTTCAATGTTTGATTTAAAAAGTGCTCAATTAACCGTGAACAGCTTTTACAACTCCTACATTCAGGCATATTTTTTCAAGCTGAAAGGCCTGAGAACTGGTATTGTTAGAAAGTAAGTTGGATTCCGAAAACGAGCACGAAGTGCAGAAGTGGTGGAAGAAAATAAAATTTTTGCGAGAAACCCCATAAATATGGATATAGTTAGTGAATGCAGAAAATATGGTTGGAGATATTTTCGTAGGCGCTTAACAGCGAACTGTTGAGCGCCGGTGACAATGAAATGAAGTGGAAAAGAAGTAGTGGTGGAATGCAAGGGCTTGGAAATGGGAGAGCCCCGAGAAAACCTTCCGGTGACACCCGCCACGTTTCCCAAAGGCGAAAATTAGGGCTTGGCCGTTAGTAATCGAACTCTGTTCACCTTTGTGGGAGAAGGTAAGAATTTGGAGAAAAAAAAATGCTAAGAAAAAGGTTTTGGTGAATAAAACAACATTTGTTTGGTGCAACCACAATAATTGTTTGTTTAGGGGCAATAATATAATTTTTAATTGAAAACTAATTATATTTTTATTTTGAAATGGTTGCCTAAAATATGTAAGATGTGGCTAGAGCAAATGAGACTTGTATATATTTTATTACAATGCAGTTTCCGTTATTATGCGAATATAACAGGACTGAGATTCTAACCCGCAACACTTGCGTCGGAATTCTGCGCCTTACCGATCTCGGCCAAAGTATTTGCCGGAGAGTATAAATAATGTTTTCTGTTTTTATAATTTTTATCGGATGTTGTGTACCTAGATAATATTTTCTAGTTCCACAGCTTTGCTTTTTTGTTATATGCTAAAACGATTAGATTGGAATTTTTTGGCCATTGTTAAGCACCAACACATTCACCAACAAATACTGTTATACCACAATTGTCAGGAAGACTACTAACAAACCATTAACTTCTAAATTCGTAAGAAGTTAATCAAATGAACTGATTGCCCTACACCAACCAAATACATGTCAGTACTGTACCCAGCTGATATTGATGTAGCAACAAATTCTGCACTATTAGACACCAGATAGTTCCAGGTAACCACAAGCTAATTCACTTTAAAAAAATATTGTTTTGACTCTACCATGATATTTATGATGTTAATGGTAACCAAACCACTTAGCTGAATGTAGTTGTAAAATAGTTGTGTGTACTAAATACTTGTAGAGGTTTTTGGAACAACCAAATAATTACTTGGCCCCCCAAATTATTTAACTTATTTATTTGTTTCAAAGGAAAGACTGCAGATATTTGGAGCAACAGCATGTTCTTTATATTAACAAAATATTGTTTATTGTAAATATTTTCTATTCAAGTAAATTTTTTTGGTGCCTGAAACAAAATCTTTCTCCCGGTATATTTCAAATAAAAATCAAGTGCGAGGCAGGAAAAAAGGGCTGAAGCAAGGTGACGAGGTCGGAAATTAACTACCATTTTGGTAGGGTGCTTAATAAATGTAGATACATTAAAACAAAATTGCTACGAAATTGGAAAGTTAGATTAACATGTTAACCTAGATCGGTCTGTTTCGGTGAATTTGTTATGTATTGTCAACCTATCTGAAAATATTTCAATGGCAATTTTAATGTACTGTTTCAATTGCTGTCTAAAAATTTTTATGGAATTGAGGATATTATATAAGTAGTAAGATCTTCATAGTATTAGTGTTTGCTTTTATGTTCATGGTGTTTTTTTATTATTATATCTGTCAGTGGACACAATCCATAATAATAATAATAATAACCCATTAAACTGCAAGTACATAACTATAACTAAACATTTGTGTGAATGTGATATTTTACTAAATAAATAATATTTTGGCAACTCATTTGTGGTTACCGTATTTGTCGCAATGTATAAACACAAATAAGGGCGTATAATATATGCGATGCATGTGTTAGTATAATTAACTTGTCACAAAGCGGGAGCACAGACAGGAAACCTCACCACTCCATTACAGTGGCCTTCAACACTCCTTTCGTCCATTCCACTCATTTAAGCTTCAAGCAGCAGAGTTTAAATAGAAGAGTATAAAAAAATAACGCAAATAGAAGAGAAAAGGGAAGTTTGGGGTAAGGGCTGGGGTCTGGGGACCTCGGAGCTTTCATGCTCTGTCATTCCGGTCGGTCGGTGGCCATATTGAATCCAGGTGACCTTGACCTTGCCCCAGTAACCTTTAACCCAAAAAAAAACAAAAATCCAGACATTTTTAAAGAAATCCATAAGAATTTATAAAAAAATTATTAAAATTAATTAAAAAATGTTTTTATAAAACTTACACTTCCGGAGAATTCCCCTTACACCCACCACTACTCACCTATACCCATTCTATCGTGTGCAGACATCTTAGTTTTCGTCTTTCATTTGTTTATACATTGCTGAAGGACGCCTTCTTGTTTTTTCCTTTTGTCATTTGTTTATACATATTTAAAGTACGCCATTTTGGTTTTTAGTTTGTCATTTGTTTACACATTGCTGGAGGACGCCATATTGGTATTTCGTTTGCCATTTTTTTATACTTTGCTGTAGGACGCAATCTTGTTTCTTTCGTTTGTCATTGGTTTATATATTGTTGGAGGACGCCATCTTTGTTTTTCGTCTGTCATTTTTTTATACATTGCTGTAGGACGCAATCTTGTTTTTTTTTNTTGTTTTTCGTCTGTCATTTTTTTATACATTGCTGTAGGACGCAATCTTGTTTTTTTTTCGTTTGTCATTTGTTCATGTATTGCTGGAGGATGCCATCTTGGATTTCATATGTTTTCATCACCTAGGCGGCGCTAGTGTATTAATAATCGATTTAGCTACCAGGTGAGTTAATGATTTAGCCACCAGGTAGCAGCCATATTTGTTTTTTTATTTTAAAGTATAGGTTGCGCTGTCAGCGCCCACGAGGCTGGATTATATTTTCAACACATAGTTGGCTTTAATTTCTCAATACAGCTGCCAGGTGAGCTGACAGCACTCACCCACTCTGCAGATTTCGCCGCCAGGCGAGCTGTCAGCACTCATATTTATAGGCATATGAAAATCTGTAATTTTTATCATATTAAAAAATATATATTTTTTCTAATCAGTGGTATACCTACATACATAATTTATTAAATAAATAATTTGTGTATTAAAATTTAAATATGTAAAGTTTTAAAATGTATTTTTTATTTAATTGTATAATTGTATAGTACATCTAGTACAATAATACTTTATACAATACATTTAATTATATTTATTTTATTTCAGTGTATTTCAAATTTTAATTTTATTTTGGCATTTACGTAGACACGAAATATATCACAATTTCACTCACACGAATTTTGTTATTCAATTAATTTAACACACACGTTCATGCCCTCGAAAAAATATTACAATATTCTTCGATATATATGCAGCTCAATATATGCAACTTTGTTGTATGTTACAGTCTTTTATGCATCTTGCTGTTCACACTTGTGTTGTCCTTGTGCGAATATATCGTGGCATTTATTACACCGACATACTACACAAGGCGGGTTATGCAGGTAACTACACTTTTGAGGATATGTACCGAAGTTACAAGAGACATGCTTGCAGCAAACCTGAGAAATGCACTTCACCTTTACAGGCCTTTGCATGTCTAAGTAAATGGTCGCTACGGCTGAACTGCTTACCGCACCTGCCACACAAATATAACATGTGGCAGGGATTCTTGGCACAATTAAAGCGCTTATATCGCCGTACATTGTGGCCGAAAGTTATTGTCTTATCATAAAAGTAACACTGATGAGGACGTAGTGGTTCAGGCAAAGACTAGGACGGACATGTAGGAGATGTAGATACTGAACCTAATGAAGCAGGTAACTGCAGCAATGGTGTTATGGGTACCTCAGCCGAAAAGTTCGATGGCTCCATTGAAGATTTCGTAGGCGTCACAGCTGATGAAGTCGACGGTACAGTACCATCTGTAGATGATCTTGCTGCACTGGTAGTAGGTGATGCTGGTAGTAATATAGGTGTCACAGCTGTAGAAGTCGATGGCACCATACAATCTGAAACGATGATATTGCAATGGTTGAAGTAGATGCTGCTAGTGATGTAGACATCACAGCTGAAGAAGTCAATGGCGCTGGTAAAACAGGAGGCATCTCACTCGAAGAAGAAATCGATGGCGAGGAACCATTGGCGGGAAATATCCACTCCACTTTAACGTGACTGGACATGGATTACCTGGCGTAGAAGCTAGCCGAGACGATCCACCTTTCACATTAGCCATTGTCAAACTAAGCCTCTCAGCTGACCCCCCATTACTTATAATATACGCGTATGCAAGACCAATGACGTCATATTGACTTGGAACCAATCGTATTACACCATTAATGCATTGTTAGGACACTGACCAGCCAATCACCGAGTTGCCACGTGAATACAGCTGAGCAACAGCATGCGGGCATTGAGACATCACATGCAAGAGTCAGCAATCCTCCTCCTCTCGTCTCTGAGTCGTATGTACATATGTATGCATTTCGCCTCGCAAAAATTTATGTGGACGTCATTCCTGGTCACACTACCATCGAATTCTGCTACTGCGACAAACGGATAAACGGAAAAATTCGACATGAAGTTCTGTAAATTATAAAACTTTCCTCGTTTGCGCGAATACAGTTAGCAGCTGGTAAGCAGTTGTGGGTCTGGGATATGTGCCGTCTTTCACAGCAACCATTAACAGTAAATAATCCTGTCAACTTGAAAAAAAGTGACCTATTTTTGTAGATACACCGATTCCCTCACTATGGACCGCTTTAATGTTTTTTAACAGATTTTTCTCTTGAAGAGATTTCATAAGGCTGGTGATTTCTGCTGGCGTTGTATAAAGGCTCGATTTTTGGCAACGACATGTACGTTAAGCGTTGCTGGCAATATAGCGATGACAATGAGTTTATGAGCTGCTGAAACACTTTTTCCTCCCATTTTTCGAATTTAACACTGGTGACTTTTTTCCTTGGAAATAATAGTGTATCTGATATCTGGTATTTTTCAAACTGATTCGTGTATTAAGGCATGCAAAACTGTGTGGCTGAAGCAGAATAGGCATGGTGTAATTTTGCCTTGGTATGTTTACTGCTCATAGATATTGGAAAGTGCATGATTAGGATTGTGAAAATTAACTGTGAACAGTCCTGCTGAAGTTTCCTCACATGCACACTGAAGGAACGGAATGGACCCGAGCTTGATATGTGTGGAAAATTGCACCTAGCAAAATGGTAAATATTATTAGCGGTAAGCAGAATATGACAATTATATATAATGTTATAAAGAAGGCGCCGATAAATAACAGCAAGACATTAGCAAATTAGTGGAATTTTTGTATTGGTTAAGATTATGAAATTTACAAAGTGTTAATACAAGTACGTGAAGAAACATACCACATCCCTCGTCATGTCGTAAGTTGACGACAAAGCTTAGAAAAATTCCTATGTTCTGAATGGTGAGTATTTTCTTATGTCGTCATTTGGTGTGTAAAATGGATTTAAATATATAGGATGATAGAATTTTACAGGTGTTTTTCGCTGCCTCTGAAAATGAATTCTGTACTCTCTCGCGGTTTTGGTGCTCGATTTTTAAATTAGCATCACACATTTTCTCATTTTCTTATTGGTTTTGTATGATTGAGTCTCGCTTACGTACGAGGTCCTGAGAAGATTAATCCTTCGTTGAGTGAAGTACTGTATAAATGCAAATTTACCTCATAAATTGGGATGGGGGTGGTGGGGGGAGGGTAGTAAAGAACACTATAGGTGTTCACAGTTGGGTTTTTTTATACAGCCATGCGATTTTTTTTTCAGTGTAATATTATTTTAAAAACTTTTTTCGGCTTTGCTACATGAAAAAAAATGTAATCTGTTTTAGTTTAGTTATCTGTCCATTCTGCCATTCTATAATTGGATATATATATATATATATATAT
>NQII01010278.1:27990-38569 GCA_002778355.1 Clitarchus hookeri | reverse complement strand
TTTCCCTGCACTGTGGCATGGGCTCCAGTAGTCCATCCTGTATTTCTAGTACTCTGAGATATATACACACACACACATGCAAACACTAACAGAGCTTAGCTCTACTACGGTGTGTGCTTCACACGTATTCATCTATGCCTACTTGCTCGTCGATGGTGACATCCGAACCCCATAGGGCTGTTCCAGCAGTTCTGTGACACGAGGTTAGCCGTGTGCTGCGATGTAGCTACCGACACCTTGCCTACGCTCTGCTGTACTGTGGCATAGAAGTCCCATCCAAGCTCGCGTGGGTAGGGAGGTAGAATATCCAGCTGTAATGTGATGCAGAACTGTGAAAACATTCTACCTTTTCTGTACTGTGAGATTAACTTCAGTAGTCCACGGTATATATTCGTGAGTAAGTAAAAACATTTGGGCGGCTCTTAACATTGAGTACTTGAGAGCCGATGAGGATGAAGCGAGGTGAGTATCGAGCAGCGCCGGAATGAAAGGGTGAGAGAAACTGGAGATCCCCTAGAAAACCAGCCGACCAGCGGCATCATCCGACATGATTCCCACATGCGAAAATCCGGCAGCGATCCCACCGGGAATCGAAACCAGTTCACCTATGTGGGTCTAACCACTATACCACCGCGGCCCCCGCTAAATTTGTATCAGTATGTACCTGTTTGTACTTTTATGGTGATTTATAATCCTTGCCACTTTTTTAGCTGTACTGTGGTCCCAAATTAACTGTAGTGTGATGTATCTACATATGACTGCCTCATATATGCTTAGGTATAATATAGCCAGTGCCCGACTTCCGCCTAGACATTGTATATCTCTCCCAATTAAATTGTGGGTCCAGTAGGCGGTTGATTACTGCCTCGGTCACCTCCCTTGCTACAAATCCACTCTTGAGGAATCCAGTCAAGATTTTCCTCTTCTCGTTTAGTGTTCTTTGCTTTTCTGCGGTTTTAAGACCAAATGCCTCCATCATGCCTGGATTAGGTTGCCCACGGGGGCTACCTGGAGACGTCATAGTGTTCCCACGGCTGCGGGACCCACACTATGGGTCTTCACAAACACTACATACTATACTCTTCAATTTAACACTTATGAGCTTAAATCAATAAGTCTACATACAGTCTACCCAACACAGTTTTTCAAACACTAACACTTACAACGTTCAACCTCTGTCCATATACACACTAGATTAAGCCTTCAGGGACAAGCCCTGGCAAACCTGAGGTAAGCCTATAAGTATCCTAATTTTTTTTTAAAGCTAGAGTTTAAAACAATATTAAATAGAATATCGTATTCATAGTCGAAAGAAGAGATTTCTAGTTCGCCAGTTTAATAATTAACATATGTGTTTGATTCAAGGGCACACCGATGTCTTGAAAATTAGCAAATATGTTTTAAGAGACTGAAAGCAGAACTCTCTGCACATTGATGATTGCTGAAAATCTATAAAGGAATGACAAAATGATGTTGACGTTACACTTGTAACTGAAATTGACCATCCATCAACATGTATGAGAACATTCTCACAGTGTAGGTAGAAGTTAATAATAGGGCACAGGCCAGCATATACGGGTATATGTGGTCTCTACAGAAGAGGACTCTCCCAAGTAAAAATTGTGTACGATGAAAGAACTTTGAATTGCCAGACAAGGTGGATAACATAATTGAGTAGATATCTCCTACTGCCTTCTGTAATGGGGTTGATGAAGATGAGTTAGAGAGCCAGTCAAATGTGCTTGCCCCAGTCGGTCGTTCAGGTGTTCATGAAATGAACACAATATGTTTTCCTTTTCACTTTTTACATTAATTTCAATGAAAGTTAGAGCTTACAGACGAATGAAAGAATTCTAGTAATTTGACTCAGCTACTTCAGTTGTTCACTTTCATGAAAACTAAATTTACTTTACCATGTAAACACAGTCACCTACTATCCTGTGGCATTAAAATAGGTGTATGATTGTAATGCTACAATTAGTTCACATTTAATAGACTGCTTTTAGAAAAAATACCTACATCACTTAAGTACATAAATAAAAGTATACAAGGAATTAGAACAATTTTTGTATAACATAATATATATTATTAAAAATATACGTTTTAGAGATATAAGTGCCCGAATAGTAATACATAGGGGCAGTGATATTTCGCGAAAACATTTCGAGACAAGATACAGTCCAAAGCACTGTAGGGTCGTTCAGCTTCTTTGATTGGCTAAAAAATGTTCTGGCTCGTGTTAACCGTTTGCGCACGAATCACGAAGGTTCAGTGTCGGCATTACTTAGTCTTGAGTGGCTAGGTCAAAGACGGACAAGGCACCAGCAGCCAATGGAGGTATAAAACAGCTGAGGTGTGTATATTGTATCGAAGTATACCTGGTGCTCCGATTTTTACGCAAAAAGGCACTGGCCCTTGTAAAACATTACCATTTTAAACCCAATTTACAGTAATTTGACTGACTCGGAGATACAAGTGTCTAGGTCCTTGACACTGATAATTATTTCATATGGTGGGAAAAATAAAAAACAAAATTATTTTGTTAATCGCGAACCAGTGTGTAAAGTTAAGAGTGCGAGGTACATAAATAAACATAAATAGACATATTTATACTTCTTTTCAGATTTTTGGAAGCAAATAAGAAAAAAAAATGGTCGAACTAGTTAACATTTTTCACTAACTGTCTGAGCAAAAATTTGTCTAAATCATGTATTGTTGTCGAGCTCTTTCTTACACTGTAAATGTGCATTTTTTAGTGTACACTGAAGGAATGTATAATTCCATTAAAATATTTGCTCACAAAGTAGCCACAAACTGTCCTTTCCTGATTTGTCCATATTGGCTTCCAGAAACCTGCGAACTACAGTCAATTTATGTGTCATGCCGCCTTAGACTCGTGTTGGTAACTGTGGTGTGGTGGTTGTGTGAGTGCAGTGTTCCAAGGTCACCACGCGGGCTCCATCCTGAGCCGACTGCGGGCGCACCCACACCTCGCCACCGGCCCGCCAATCACAGCGCCCGGCAGCCGCCTGTCCCCGGTCGACGGCCTCACCAATCATCACGCGCAGCACTTCCATCCGCACCGTGCAGGTTCCATCCTGTCCGTGCTGGCGGCGCGCGGCGGGGAGAGGGAAGTGGGCGTGGCCTCCGGAGGAGCGGAGCCAATGCTGGTGTGCACCGCCACCGGGGAGGAGGTGCCACAGCCGCAGGGTGACCTCGCCGTGGGCGCTCCCCCGACCGTCTACGGCCTTTACGAGAACTATGCCGCGGCGGCGGCAGCGGCGGCTGCAGCCTCGCTGTCGGCGGCTAACGGTCCCGGGTACATATCACATTGGTGTGTTGAAGATTGTGTGTGGGCGGTTCATGGTTCACTGAGCATTATCAAAATCCCTTCTGAAGATCTACGTGTAGCCGCAATGTGTATTATTTCACAACATGTAAAACTAACATTGCCATGTGCCTGACCACTTTACTCATGCATCTGTCAAGTGTAATTGCGAATCTGAGAAAATTAAGTATTCTACCAATTAACTGATTCTTACACTTATATTCATTAAAAAACAGGAAGAAAAATAAATTATTTCAGTATTGAAAAATATTATTCAACACTTCTAATTCAACATTTAGGTATGGAACTACTTCCTCTCTGTCGCTACCAACTTTACCGGGAGCACACTGGTCAGTGTGCCTGTTAATATGAATGCAAATAGGGGCAGTGATCTTTTTCAGAGCTTGATTTCAAAAGTGCTCAGTTAATCGTGAACAGCTTATACCTGGGTACATTCCAATATACTCCATAATTCCCTACTCAACTCTATACTTAAATGCAGACTAAGGCAAATATCAAGGAATGTGTCTTATCAGTAGCAGTTCATGAATTTCACAAATTATTTCAGGGGAATGTTGAAATTCAGGAACATATACATGTGTGTTCCTTTCATAATCGGACCAAAGCAGTTCGGACACATCCTCAAGGGCTTATTAGATTAGTAATAAACAGGAAGAAATGTTGTGACAGTATTAAATGCAACAAAGTAGAATAAAAAGGAAGCTTCTAACTGTGGTAGCAGCCAATGAGTCAATAGTTTTGGCCGGAGCATGTAAAGGACTGAAACGTCTAGGCTGCTTTTCAAAATAATTCCCGGAATTCATGTACCTCTACTCAGTAGACAAGATTCAGGACCAAAGAAAAGACTTGGAGGTGGGGGTGGGGGTGGAGAAGGGAGATCGAAAAGATGCCCAAAGGCCTTCATCTGCTCTAGATGTCAGAACTGACGGAATGCAAGTAAAACAATATAATCGTCATAGTTAGTAGTAGTTTGTGCCTCTGTATAATGCATAGAAGCAGTTAGAAGTGTCAGGAAGTGTGGAGAACTGGGTGGATAGCAGGATCAACCATACCATGCCACTACTTTGTGCTAACTGGAGGTAGTATTAGATATAATTAATAAACTAATTATAAGTGGTAAAGGTAGGACATCTTCCAAGGAGGAACTCTTAGGCAATACTACAGATGAGAGGACACACATTATTCCCAAAAATGTATATTCATACAAAAATTCTGGGTTCTTGAAGCACTTGTTTCTTCCACGACTTCTCACTGGTCAGTTCAATACGCCCCCTCGCCACGTGGCCGAAAGTCGTCTGCTGGAGCGGGAGTAAGAGGGGTGTGGGAGGGAGGCCATCGCTGCGCCTCTACACCTTCNGCTTCTCCAACGAGGTGTCCCATTTCTCCGGCATCACCGGGTATGGTAATTTCGGCGTACATTCGTGACGACTTATATTGATTTTTTTCATGTGGGAAATGTGACAACCCGTCACAGAATAAATGTCCACCAAAAAATTTGGGCCTAACGTTTGAAGAGCAGAAGGCGAAGGTTAAATTAAAGATAAGTTAAGAAGTGAAAACAAGTCACGGTATTACTAAACTAATTTCCTGTGTTGAGATGTATAGTATAATACAAGTATTCAGCTATGAAAATTAGTTGGAAATGAAAAACTGAATATATCTCTCAGATAAAAATATTTGCCAGAGTGACGTTTTTTGTCACACAGCTGAGCTTCATCCTCAAATTAGTTTCTTTATTTTTTATTCCCACGCTCGGAAAATTGAACAGCGTGACAAAAGTTTCATTGAAAGTAATACGTGTATTTGCTTACCCATGTATCTAGCTTGATGTAGGCAACTGTGCGCCTCCTTGGCACTGACGGGGACCACAGTTGTGCACGATTTTATCATCTTAAATAACAGGAATACTTTGCGAGTTACATGAATTTTAAGCGCAGACTCCGCAATTAAACGCGTTCTTGAGCCTCAGATTTTGGTACATTGGCCGTTTTTCCAACGGTAAGTCACGCTAGAACTGGATTAGTAGCTCTTTTCTTTGCAAGTCTGTTATTGGCAGAGAGTCTACCTGGTCATGCTTATAAACCGTGCTCCAACTAAAAAAAATGTTGAATGTAAACTTGTTTTAAATATAGCTTATCCTAGAAAGAATTAGGTCAATTTGCAGGTCTCTAAACTTGTACTAGCATTCACGGTACGCACATAATGACTAAAGGTAAAAAAAATAAATATTCCTCAATTTAGTGCGACCCAAACTAATAAGATGTTCATCATAGATTAAAGATGAGGTAGACAGATTTCTCGTCTTCTGCGCATGTAACCAAAATTGGCCTACCCCACACCAATTCAACTGTCAAAGTCAAATGGTAAGCAGTGCTGAACATCTATACAAAGTATACAAACATCTCAAAGCTCTTGTTTAAAAGAACAGTTCTATTACCTCAACTTAATCCAAGTCGTTTATGAAAGCTTTATCGGCAGAAAAGCATTTCAATGTTGCAACATGGTAACTGGTTTTGCGCAGTTATAACTCTACCCCATATTCACTCTACAATGTTCACAAACTATGTCACCTTCAGACATCAGACCATCGCTGTTCTGATCTCCTTCTGCCATAAATGTGATGGCCCCTAAATATGTTTTCCATGAGTTTAGATTCACGCTTCTAAACTTTGACCGCAAAACTTACAGCCATTGTTAACCACTCGGGGGAAAGGTTTTGAAATGTAAGCTGTACTATTTTCGGATAACCACNGTTTTGAAATGTAAGCTGTACTATTTTCGGATAACCACCATATTTCGAAGTAAGCTATCCATTGCAGGATCTTTTGAAACGTCCTCAAACGTGTGGCGTAAATATATTATGGCGTTTGTTCATAGCTGAAAATATAATCTTGAAGTTTTACACATCGAAATCGTTAAAAATTTGATAGATTCGAAATATCATCATCCCAAGTAAATGTAATGTATCACTAATACGTGGAAAAGCCGTGAAACTACAGACATCGAATAAGTCGAAAACTCTTCAGTTTCTCTTTGGTTCAGAAAATTCAGGAATAATATATTTGAAAAACTGATAATATGCGGTGTAAAATAAAACCTTACGTCTCATTCGTTATCGCAGTCATATTTTTGTTGTGCACCTGTGTAGTTTTGGAGATCTTTTTTACTCACAAACTCTTACACTGAAATAAAATTTTTGAGCCAATTAATTCCCGTGTGCTGTGTTGTTTAGTTGTTTAGCCCGATTATAGATATATTAAAAAAAAACCTAAAATTATGTTTTGTTGTAATATTTCATTTATTATGTGGATGATTTTAAGTGTATTGTTGCAGAAAATACACTCACGTATTACCTCTTCCACTTTAAGATGTCGTTATGCTTTTATTACACAAGCGGTGAATTTTAATTTTGTGTGGCATTAGTGGTAAATGATTAATTTATATGTTTCGTATCATGTTTGCTTGTAGAGAATAATTACTGAACCTTAATTTATAAATGGTGAGGGTTGGCTACACACATGCAAACAAAATCAAAGCGGATAACCTGGAATATTTCATGCGTGTAGCAAATGTTTGAATTTGGCCATTAATTGCTTGTTGATTTTCGTGGAATAAGCGCTCATGAGTCAGGAAACTTTATAAACAAACATGTTTTTACATGATTNATGTTGAATGTAAACTTGTTTTAAATATAGCTTATCCTAGAAAGAATTAGGTCAATTTGCAGGTCTCTAAACTTGTACTAGCATTCACGGTACGCACATAACGACTAAAGGTAAAAAAAATAAATATTCCTCAATTTAGTGCGACCCAAACTAATAAGATGTTCACCATACATTAAAGATGAGGTAGACAGATTTCTCGTCTTCTGCGCATGTAACCAAAATTGGCCTACCCCACACCAATTCAACTGTCAAAGTCAAATGGTAAGCAGTGCTGAACATCTATACAAAGTATACAAACATCTCAAAGCTCTTGTTTAAAAGAACAGTTCTATTACCTCAACTTAATCCAAGTCGTTTATGAAAGCTTTATCGGCAGAAAAGCATTTCAATGTTGCAACATGGTAACTGGTTTTGCGCAGTTATAACTCTACCCCATATTCACTCTACAATGTTCACAAACTATGTCACCTTCAGACATCAGACCATCGCTGTTCTGATCTCCTTCTGCCATAAATGTGATGGCCCCTAAATATGTTTTCCATGAGTTTAGATTCACGCTTCTAAACTTTGACCGCAAAACTTACAGCCATTGTTAACCACTCGGGGGAAAGGCTTTGAAATGTAAGCTGTACTATTTTCGGATAACCACCATATTTCGAAGTAAGCTATCCATTGCAAGATCTTTTGAAACGTCCTCAAACGTGTGGCGTAAATATATTATGGCGTTTGTTCATAGCTGAAAACACAATCTTGAAGTTTTACACATCAAAATCGTTAAAAAATTTGATAGATTCGAAATACCATCATCCCAAGTAAATGTAATGTATCAATAATACGTGGAAAAGCCGTGATAATACAGACATCGAACAAGTCGAAAACTCTTCAGTTTCTCTTTGGTTCAGAAAATTCAGGAATAATATATTTGAAAAACTGATAATATGCGGTGTAAAATAAAACCTTACGTCTCATTCGTTATCGCAGTCATATTTTTTTTGTGCACCTGTGTAGTTTTGGAGATCTTTTTTATTCACAAACTCTTACACTGAAATAAAATTTTTGAGCCAATTAATTCCCGTGTGCTCTGTTGTTTAGTTGTTTAGCCCGATTATAGATATATTTTAAAAAAAACCTAAAATTATGTTTTGTTGTAATATTTCATTTATTATGTGGATGATTTTAAGTGTATTGTCGCAGAAAATACACTCACGAATTACCTCTTCCACTTTAAGATGTCGTTATGCTTTTATTACACAAGCGGTGAATTTTAATTTTGTGTGGCATTAGTGGTAAATGATTAATTTCTATGTCAACATTGTTTCGTATCATGTTTGCTTGTAGAGAATAATTACTGAACCTTAATTTATAAATGGTGAGGGTTGGCTAAACACATGTAAACAAAATCAAAGCGGATAACCTGGAATATTTCATGTGTGTAGCAAATGTTTGAATTTGGCCATTGATTGCTTGTTGATTTTCGTGGAATAAGCGCTCATGAGTCAGGAAACTTTATAAACAAACATGTTTTTACATGATTNGATTGCTTGTTGATTTTCGTGGAATAAGCGCTCATGAGTCAGGAAACTTTATAAACAAACATGTTTTTACATGATTTTGTGCTATAAATGCAGTTCTTATATTTCCTTTTTGAAAGACGGGTGTTTAAAAGTAATAAATTTAACAGTACTTTTTAAAAGCTCGATGCAGGTTTCATAATGTGACAGAAACACAGGAGACAATATTATTATCTTTGTCAGTCTGTGCCGAACAACAAATAATTACGAACAAAAAAAATAAATATACGTTTATATTTGCCAAGTAATTGTACATTATAACAGACAGCGCCCTAAAATTTGTTACAAAACAATTTGGTAATTATTAAAGCTGTAATCCGAAATATAATTTCCTAACAGATCAAAACAAAACATTTAAATCTTTACAAAACGTTATGAAAATCAATTAATTGCTCTCTTGATTAATATTATTACGATGAGTGCGCACGAACGCAGTGCATTGTCCCTTTGGTGTCATTTTTCTACACGTAGTTAAGGTTTGTTTGCACGAGGCGGAGGAATATCCTGGAAGTAGAACTTTAGCAGGGCTTCAGAACAGTGCAAAGTAACCGTGAATGGCTTATACTCGCCAGGCGGCAGCCAGGCTTAAGTTTATTCTTCTTGTGTCAGGAACAAAACGTGATATATTATGGGAGAGTTTGACATAGGGAAAATTTCCGCCGAAAGTTGCGCTGCGGTTCTGAAGAGGTCGCTTTTAAGCTTGCGCTTAATTGATATATTCTATGCATTTTTGTGTAAAAGGTAGTGTTAGGTTCAAATTGGTATATATATTTTCCCCAGCCAAAATTGTAAGTATTAACTTTATTTCGCAACTAATATTCAGGCCCTCCAATTATTTTTACGCGAGCAAACAGTAAAAATACATCTGCGTTTGGCATTGAGCGTTCATAAGTAAGCTTAATTCAATGGGAAAACGTTACGAATTTGAATTGCGGAAAATATGTATCTGTCATCAAAATAAACTCGGTACTTTTCTCCTTGCGCTTAAGGAAAATGCACAGGAAAGANGCGGAAAATATGTATCTGTCATCAAAATAAACTCGGTACTTTTCTCCTTGCGCTTAAGGAAAATGCACAGGAAAGACCTAAAATGACATTTTTAACCATTTCACTATTATATTTTTTGCTTCAGATGTGATATTTAAATGAAGTAATTGTGTAAGTGATCGTTTTGCTAAAGCCATTACGACAGAATATATAACAATATGGGAATATATTTCGTTACATTTCCACTCCAAAACAAAAACATNCGCTTAAGGAAAATGCACAGGAAAGACCTAAAATGACATTTTTAACCATTTCACTATTATATTTTTTGCTTCAGATGTGATATTTAAATGAAGTAATTGTGTAAGTGATCGTTTTGCTAAAGCCATTACGACAGAATATCTAACAATATGGGAATATATTTCGTTACATTTCCACTCCAAAACAAAAACAAAGAGTTCATTCTATACGGACGATCTACCTTAATACAACTTGGAAGAGTTTACACAACTACATTAAACCGTATGAAAATTTCAGTTATCCCATTTACTTACATTAAAATGTGGGGAAATCCGGTACACATGGTACACCAGTGCATCCTGGTGGCGGAAATTTTAGTTGCCAAACTAAAAGCATTGAGCTTCCCAACCTTAGTAGAATAAACCTCAGCCAAGCCAACAGGAGAACCTTTTGCAGTACGCAGTAACCAATCAGATAAAGGCGTCCCAGAGCTTTCACACAGCCAACCAGGGACTGGGTATGCCTGCACGAATTGAAACGCCCCACAATTTTGCCTCTGTATACGTATTTTCTGTGTGCCATACGTTCGGTCCACTCTTTTCTGTTCGATGGTTCTGCCTGCCTGCATCGTTTCTCTCCTTTTCTGGCCGAGAAGCGCGGCAGCTATAAGGGTCACACTGGCACGCGCTACAAGAGCGCCATCGCCGCTACGCGAAGGGCTCTGAACTGGCGTGCAGTGTTCTCGTGGTGCTGCGTATAGCAATGGG
>NQII01010278.1:0-21097 GCA_002778355.1 Clitarchus hookeri | reverse complement strand
GGGCTACACGATATTTGGCAGGTGTACCAGTTTTTTTGGCTCTTCAGTGTATAACTTTAGTTTAGTTACTACGGGATGTTCACTGCTAACAGAGTTCTTTTGAATTCAGCTTTTGAAAAAAATCACAGCCCCTACCTGCATATATTTTAACAGGCACGGTGGCTGGCATGCCTCCAGCTAAACACGTACCAACTCGACGGAGAGAAAGTATTTCCACGCCTTAACTTTGATCTTAGAATTTTGTATAAACATTCGTGAATACTGAAATAATTTACTTAGCTTTCTGTTTTTATCCTAACGCACACAAATGTAAGAATTAGAAGCATTTGTAATTTTGTAATAATNCATTTACTTAGCTTTCTGTTTTTATCCTAACGCACACAAATGTAAGAATTAGAAGCATTTGTAATTTTGTAATAATTTCAAAGTTTCACTTCGTCCAGCTATTGAATTATGTGATCAGGCCCAGGATAATATTGATTTTATGTATGGTGGGAGAATACCAAATGTGCATACAAGTAGATATTAAGGAGGGCTTTGAAAAAATGTAGAAATTATCGAGAACAGCCGTTAGTNCACACGGTAGACTTCAATACTATATACACACCTCAGCTGTTGTTATACCTCCGTTGGCTGCTGGTGCCGTGTCCGTTTTTGACCAAGCCTCTCAGGACTAAGTAACTCCGACACTGAACCTTCGTGATTCGTGCGCAAACGGTTAACACGGGCCAGGACATTTTTTTTTAGCCAACCAAAGAATCTGGACGACCCTACAGTGCTTTGGACTGTATCTTGTCTCGATATATTTTCGCGAAATATCACTGCCCTTAGTCATAGCAGTACTCAGGGAGTTAGTTTTGTTTACTCCTCTTTGAATGAAAAGCAGCCGCTGACTTTTAAATACATTCGAAATGTGCTGCGACTAAATTGAATGCACTGTGCGAGACGTGTCCCACATGTTTGACATTCGACTGTATTTTCACCTCTGCGTCGCCTATACCCAGGGGCCATCTGTTCTTCGCGAAAAGATCCCACGGCAAGTTGTACGGCAAAACACGTTAGTTAGAACTTGTGTCGCGGTCGGACGGTTTCAACTCGCACGCGTGTTGAGTGTCTGCCAGCCAATCACGGACGTTCGACGTGTCAGGGTCACTTTATTCTGACTGGCCCGGTCGAACAGAAAAGGCCTCTTCACACAGACACGCTGCCAATAGCATGCGAGTTTATAATCCATTCACGGTTACTTCAAACTTTTGTAAATCCCTGCTAAAGTTCTGCTCCCAGGATATTTTCCCGCCTCGTGCAAACAACGCTCAACCGATGCTAGAAAATTACACCAAAGTGAGAGCGCGCTGCGTTCATGCGCTCCGTTGCACGCTAAAATTTTACCCTCAATGCGCCAAAAGAAGTATAACTTGAAAAATTCTGAAGACCGACCGAGAATCGAACCTAGTTCAACCAAGCCCGAGCACACTACGCTTAGTGACCGTAGTTGAAGTGACTACTGCTGAAGCTAGGATGTTTTCAAATATATATATATTTCAAATACTGGACAACGTGTGAAAGCAAATATTTCCAGTTCTGAAGCTTTAAGTTTTAGTTTCCCGTTTGAACTTGTTTTATTGGGATGTTTATACCATTATTTAGCATCCATAAATGCACTAACAAATACTACTACTATCCTAATTGTCACAAAAAATTGGAAACAAACACTCGAGTGTATTTTCGAACGAAGGCAGTCAAATGAGCGCCCAAACAAACAGATACACTTGATTCAACAAAATCTTTAGTCGAGAGCCTAATTTTATTTTCGCCCAACACAGAGGCTTTTTTTTTATGGAAACGTGTATTTGGTTAGAAGAACTAAATTAATTTTGTTGCTTTTCAAGTTTTCTCTACTCAACAAAATATTTTTTTTGGGCAACTAAACATATTTCTGACCCTACAGGGGCAAATATTTTTGTTGGCTGTTCTCTCAGTGCATACTCACTTCGCTTCGCCCTCACCGGCTCCCAAGACCCTGGTGTCTTCGCTCACTCACTTTGGAATTGGAAACTGTTCACCAGGTGCACGAAAGTTCTTATGATGGTAAACAAACTCCGTTCAAGCTCCGTCAGTTCCACCTGCGCGCTTCTCGTGTTTCGCTTCCCTCTTGTCATGAAACACGCATTGTTCTTCGCGAGTCACTTACAGATCCACCGTCTCGTTGTTTGACAAGCGGTTCTCTCCTCGCAATGCTACCTTCGTCGGTTTCAACACTTCGCTTGTCTTCGCGCGGCGAGAAGTTAGTCTCGAGTCTCCTGTGAGTTCTCGTCTGGAAGAATGTGTTGACATAATCTCAATTTAGCGTTTCTCTCTTTGCGCAGATGCTTGAATACACAGCATCGCCGGTGTAACAAAAGCACGCGATGTTGATCTAGGCTGCTCATGGTAAAGTGAGCACTTTTGAGGCCCTAGTTACTTTTTTTATTTGAGCAATTTTTTTATACTTTGATTACCTTTTTAAATAAATATTGCCATATAAGTAATAAACACAGTGTATATATTCAACCGCACTCTGAGTTAACGTATAAGGCTAAATTAGAACATATTTATTGACTATTAGTTCAAACTAGCTGACCCGACAGACGTTGTCCTGTCCAATGGAAAATTTTCATTTAATTTTACATTCTATCTCAAAATGTGTGATGTGCCTAGAATGATATCGACTTGGAACCATACTTTTTTTTTCATATATTTAAGTTACAATTGAATTGAATCAGAATTTCAAGTAAACAGTCAAAACAAAGAGATACTTTAATTTGAGTGATTTGCTGTGGCATCACTATTTCTTTCATTGCAATGCTCTATAATACACGACTTTTTTGTTTTGTTGTCTGGTGGGCAAACGAACAAAGCTGATGGTTTTCCGACACGGGAGCAGGCGACATACAATTGACCATGCGAGAGGCATGGATTTTCAAGGTTAATGCCGCGAACATGTAATGACTGCCGTTGTGATTTGTTTGTAGTCATTGCGAATGCTAGCCGCACGGGAAACTGCAACCGTTTAAAGTAAAATGGCGTGTCGGTCGGAAACATTGGGATTCGTGGTATTGAAACGTCTTCTTCTTTATACTTTCCTCTAGGAATTGTTGCTTATATGACGTTGTTCATCAGTTTTTTTCACCGCAATCCGGGTGCCATTACAAAGACGTGGTTGGTCGATATTTCTCTAGATTATAATTACCGATCCAACTTTTAATTGGAGATTGTGAGGCGGCAATCTGGGCAGTTCCAGCAAGTTTAAAAATTATGTCGGATAGTTGACGACATCATCTTGGCTAGTAACGGAATCTACCAATTTGTACGTCATCAATTCTCCATCAATTTCACTTTGAATCTTGAAATTTAATTCGTTGACATCAATGTTTTTTNGCATCGCCGGTGTAACAAAAGCACGCGATGCTGATCTAGGCTGCTCATGGTAAAGTGAGCACTTTTGAGGCCCTAGCTACTTTTTTTGTTTGAGCCATTTTTTTATACTTTGATTACCTTTTTAAATAAATATTGCCATATAAGTAATAAACACAGTGTATATATTCAACCGCACTCTGAGTTAACGTATAAGGCTAAATTAGAACATATTTATTGACTATTAGTTCAAACTAGCTGACCCGACAGACGTTGTCCTGTCCAATGGAAAATTTTCATTTAATTTTACATTCTATCTCAAAATGTGTGATGTGCCTAGAATGATATCGACTTGGAACCATACTTTTTTTTTTCATATATTTAAGTTACAATTGAATTGAATCAGAATTTCAAGTAAACAGTCAAAACAAAGAGATACTTTAATTTGAGTGATTTGCTGTGACATCACTATTTCTTTCATTGCAATGCTCTATAATACACGACTTTTTTGTTTTGTTGTCTGGTGGGCAAACGAACAAAGCTGATGGTTTTCCGACACGAGAACAGGTGACATACAATTGACCATGCGAGAGGCATGGATTTTCAAGGTTAATGCCGCGAACATGTAATGACTGCCGTTGTGATTTGTTTGTAGTCATTGCGAATGCTAGCCGCACGGGAAACTGCAACCGTTTAAAGTAAAATGGCGTGTCGGTCGGAAACATTGGGATTCGTGGTATTGAAACGTCTTCTTCTTTATACTTTCCTCTAGGAATTGTTGCTTATATGACGTTGTTCATCAGTTTTTTTCACCGCAATCCGGGTGCCATTACAAAGACGTGGTTGGTCGATATTTCTCTAGATTATAATTACCGATCCAACTTTTAATTGGAGATNTGCTAGCCGCACGGGAAACTGCAACCGTTTAAAGTAAAATGGCGTGTCGGTCGGAAACATTGGGATTCGTGGTATTAAAACGTCTTCTCCTCTATACTTTCCTCTAGGAATTGTTGCTTCTATGACGTTGTTCATCAGTTTTTTTCACCGCAATCTGGGTGCCATTACAAAGACGTGGTTGCAGCTATAAAGAGATCTAATATTAATGGCTAGGTTGAAAATTAACCAGATTGTGAGGCGGCAATCTGGGCAATTCCAGCAAGTTTAAAAATTATGTTGGATAGTTGACGACATCATCTTGGCTAGTAACGGAATCTACAAATTTGTACGTCATCAATTCTCCATCAATTTCACTTTGAATCTTGAAATTTAATTCGTTGACATCAATGTTTTTTNAAATTTGTACGTCATCAATTCTCCATCAATTTCACTTTGAATCTTGAAATTTAATTCGTTGACATCAATGTTTTTTTCGCAGACAATATAGCACGTTCGCTCAACCAATCATGATTTTTGTAATTTTGAGCTATGTTTGTGATGAGTTCGGTCTTTGAGTCGATGAACTGAAAAAGCTGCGGGGAATGTAATGCAGCCAATCGAAATTACAACTGAGATTTTGCCATTGCCAATGTACAGCAATTATTTTGAAAATACTTCTCCAGATTGGTCGTTCTGCAACTCGACACGCATGTTCATACTTAATTTGAGTGTCTTGATGTGTTTCCACAAAACTGATGACTTCAAACATGCATTAAGTTCATCGGCTGGCGTTGACCGTGGAATCACTAGCAATGTTTGGCGAAAATCACCTGCCAACAGAATCATCGCACCACCAAACCNACCGTGGAATCACTAGCAATGTTTGGCGAAAATCACCTGCCAACAGAATCATCGCACCACCAAACCTGTTTTGATTTTTCGTAGATCTTGCATCGTTCGGTTTAATGCCTCCAATGATTTTTTTATGCGCCATCTTACATTCATCCCAACTATCAATTTGCATTGCTGCAAAACTTTTGCCATCGCAAAGTTTTTCGAAAGGTTGCACGTTGGAGTTTCATTGATTTGCGTATTCAACGGCAACTTAAGTGCTGAATGAGCAGTTCGACCACGTTCCAATAACGTAGCTGCGATTCCAGATGAAGAAAGTGCATTTTGCGAGCGAATCGTTGCCAAAATCAATGTGATCAAAAACAACTTTCATGAGGATGTCGTACGCATGCTTTTGTTGCCGATTCAACAGCGGAACGTTCATTCGAACTGATTCTTTCAATGCATCGCAATCATATTGTTTTTTCTCGTTTTAACTCTTGATTAAATACGTCGTGCATCAGACGATTGGGCGCTGTCGTACCTAATTGAGGAAAAACCTTGTTCGATATCATCAAGCACATGTCTTCAATTAATATCAATGCCTCGTTGTGAATTTCGTCGCTCAGTTGCAAATCTGGATTTGATGTTCTAGTAACGCATTTGATGCAAAATTTCATCAGACATGTAATTTTTGTATTTAGTCCACAAATCAATTGGATTTGATGGGAAGCATGTTGAGATAATTATCGAAAACAAAAATTCGTATTTTACGAGCATTTGACGAAATCACAGCATCTCAGAGTGTAATCCCAATGAGTGTCATTCTCTGGCAAACGCAAACGTTGACAGGCTTCTCTATATGTGCCACACAATTCACCATTAACAGTTCGTAGATGTTGGAATGATTTTGGGCCACGAAAGTTGACTAACAGCAAACCCAAATAAAAACACTCGTCGTTACTTGGATGAACTGTGTAAATGCGACGTAATGCATCGGTGGAAAATACATGTGGGTAACCTGGAACTGGATTTCCTTGTTTCCGTCGTTTAAAGTTCTTTGAATATTGATTCCAAGTATAATATCTTGGCATTTCGGAGTACAGCAGCGATCGGGCGAAGTCATCATTCTGGCACATTTCGAAAAAACTGGTCAATGTTGTAGATGGCGGTCGATCAGCTCGTAATCAGTTACCGCATTGTAACGGAATGCTGCTCGATGTGTATTCAACTCAACATTTGTTTGTCTTCTTACACGATTATTCAAGTTCATTCTCACGCGATTGGTTTCTACTGACCGATGATTTCTCATTCGATGCATATCGGCTTCATTAGCATTTTCTCTTCCATCTTGTGTACGTGTTAAACGTATTTGTGACAGTCGATTCCGTTCAATTTCATTTCGTACTTCGCGTTGCTCTGCAGTTCGATTAGATCTAAAATTAATTTGGTTTGTAGCATTGCGAGTTGTGCGACTTAAATTGCTCCGTCTTATTGGTGGCATTGCAGTGTAATTAAATTGTATTAATTTGATTAAATTAAAGAAAAATAACAATTCAACTAAAAAAGACTCAATAGATTGCGATAAACTAAAAACATAATCACAATTCAACTGACACAAAAAAAAAAACAAAAAAAAACTGACAGTAAACAGTTGAAAATCGCAACCACCCATTGAATCGGAAAATCCCTAAAAAGGGGGTAGGAGCCACGGTGACTCAGCGGTTAGACCACTCGCCTCCCACCAAGGCGAACCGGGTTCAATGCCAGGCCGGGTCACTCCCAGATTTTCGCATGTGGGAATCGTGCCAGACGATGGCGCTGGTCGGCGGGTTTTCTCAGGGATCTCCAGTTTACCTTTCCCTTACATTCCGGCGCTGCTCCATACTCACCCCAATTACCCTCATCGGCTCTCGAGACCTCGCTGTTATGAGCCGCCCAAATCTCTTCACTCGCATTGCCATCCGATACCTGTGCAAAGCCGGGTAGTTCTGCTAGTAAGCTGTAAGTAGGGAGAGGATAATTTCGAGATCTAAACTTCCTGTAAGCTGGACTCCAAGGTTGTGTGTATTTCAGAGCCTTGGCTTTGCGTGTGTTTATTGGCTGTTGTCCCAGTACGCAGTCAGTTTTATCGCAAACCAGGTGGCACGGGATTCGTTGCTTGTTTTCTTGCCGGTCTCCTATTCGCTCAGAATTCACCTGGGCGTGTCTAATAAACGGCGGTCGAATTGCAACAATAACATAAATATACATGTTCTTGAGATCTAGCTTGTGCTAAAATGAAATTCGCGATATTTTTTAAGTCCTTTACTCTAAGTAGGGATACCCGAATTTTGCGAAAATACTTCACAAACAGTAGTATTTCATGACAGTTAAGCTCAGATCCACTTTTGTGATTGGATGATCCAGGTGTTTTGCGTCTTAGGTGTTAAAAATTATCTTCTCACAGAGACACGCCACCAATAAGCGAAAGAAGACTGCTGGCATGACCGTAGGGTGTTGCAGTCTAGCACACGCGGAAATCTTTTCATTCGGGGGCGTCCCTAACCATAAGCGATCCAGTTAGGCTTCATTACTTTCACTGGTTCGTTCCCTTCACAAGCGTCACTCAGCCGGTAAGCCGAAACCGAGATTCGCGGTGAGCTGATAAAGGCGTTCTTTGCACTCGCGGTTAAGGGATTAATTCCCAAGAGCAAGGCTGATCGCTTCGAAGCTGTCTGCTTCGCCTTAAAACCCGAGCTCGCCAAACGAGGAGAACTTCCAGGGGCAAAACGGATTATAAAGATCAGAAGAGGTGGAGCGTTTTACTGGAGCAGAAGGTAAACAAGCTCGTACTCCGAGGGACGATAAAGTGCGGGCGAACGCCAGCAGAAGGTCGCCCGGTGGAGCGCCTGCCGAAAACTCGAGTGAATTATTGCCGGACATCGTTCTTACGCCTGCCGAGTTTATAAGCCCACACGCGGAAGGGGGGTGTATTCAAGACAGTCATAAAACATACCGCGGTAGAAATATTACGGGGCTCGCGTTTTACGGTCGACCCACGGAAGTGTGTAAAACCTGAGTGAACCCTCCCTCACAGCCCTGTAGTCATCTTCGCTGCATCGCCCTTCACGAGCTCAAACATTTTATTAACACCTTGAGCTAAAAAAAAAACTATGAAATGATCTCTTACGGCTGTGCAAGACACCGCATCACCTTAGACGCTGCGGTTTATACCAGATCGCTGAAGTGGCGGTGGTGTGAAGAAAAAAAAACCGCCAGTGGGGAATGCACTTGTTTGACGCACAACTTCACTTAGAGATGGAAAAATTAAACTGATTTGCTGTCGGGATATCTTCAGTTTGAGATCGACCTCAACCTTCTGCATTGGAAACGGGTTAACCACCCCCCTCCCCACTCTCAGTGCTTTCCCACCCCCGTTTCGGGCAAATAATGGTTCACTGAGAAAAGTACATATGGTTGTGGGAGCCGAAATGTTTGTACCCGTAACCCATGCCGATTGTTAATATAAAGGAAAACAATTGGATAGGTTGTAGGTACTGAGTACATATTGTTAACGAGGATAGTAATAACAACATATCTGTGTGTTGTGGCCCTGTTAGTTGGTGTCTCTGCAACAAAGCACGATGTTTTTACTACAGAACCATATTTAGCTTGTTCCAGTAACAAATAGAAATGTAATGAACGAATTGAAAATTCTGTAACTGGTAAAAAATTGTTGGTCGCTACTTTCATGAAACCTTGCTACAGAACTGTTTTGTTGTCAATTACCTGCAGACTTTTGTTGCAGTTCCTTGAAATGAATTTTCCTTTTTCTTCACAGGCCTACATTACACGAAAGAAAATAAATATTCTTTACAATACGTTTCGAAATTCCCGTTATCAACTTCTAGAGCATTTCTGTGGGTATTTGAATTACTTTCATAAAGAAATAAGCCTAAGAAGAAAACAAAAAAACCTAAAACAAAAAAACCACAGAAAATGAGCGACAAAACGCAAGGAACTACAGAACGACCTACAGAATAACCAACAACATCCACCACAATGAACACAAATCAGGGAAATATAATTTCCTATTTATTGTGGTTGCTCTCAATTACTTTTCTTGCCCAGTTTGTTGCTTTCTCTCGCGGGTTCATGTTCTATTGACTGTTAAATCTTTTTATAGTTCCTAGCTTTTCGTCTTCAATTTCCTGGGTTTTTTTTGGATCTAGGCTTTGTTTTGGATCTAGGCTTATTTTCCGTAATGGATTTACTGTAGTCCATTTAAAAACTCACAGAAATCTTGCATTACCGTTGCAATTAAACTTTAAAGATAACTCCTTGAGCACGTGTAAGAATCAGAGCACATAACAAGAACTCAATTCCGAAAACGTACCATGCTACAAGTAAAGCAAATTCAAGTTTTTAAGCCACTTACTTCTTCTTAGAGAAAGAAAGTTACTGACGCGAATTCCAATTTAAAAACGAAACTGCTTGTAGAAATTTGATGTTTCATTTATTTGTTTGCAATTTCCAGTTGTTTGTTTGTCACTGCATCCTATTCTACCAGACCTGCGCGATATAATGCACCTCACTTTACTTGCCAATGCCGCACTTGTGGAGTAAGTTCTGGTACACTTGCTCAAAAGTACTTGGAGCGTTTTGAATCTCTCGTGCTGCTGCTAGAATCCCTGCAAGGTCATTTTCCGCCTACACAGGGTGATCCTTAAATCCCAGGTATACACTCTGTGAGATGATTCAGTAAGGAAAAGTAAGTAGAAAATACATTACCATCAATGACGTAACGTGATTAATGAGGGAGGGACACGTCCTTGAAAATCGGGAAGTAAAATTGGTAATTCACATAACGTCGGTAACTAAGTAAGATGAAATAACAATTTCATGAACAGTGTTTGGCATGCAGTTTTCTTTAATCTATACACGGTTATTGCATCATGAAAACCTATAAATAACCACGGGGTAACACACGTTTGTTGGTCAATAACATGGTACCCCTTAATTTCCTAATAATGGGCAGTGTTATTAACCAGCCGAATGTTCACAGATGGCAGATATCAAAACCTGTCAAAGAGCGTTAACGAATTTATTGTTTCATCTCACGTGGTTTCTAACGTATTGCAAACCACTAATTTTAATTCCCTATTTTTAAAGGCCCGAATCTCCCTGTCATAGGAGTCTCATTGTAATAAGTTATAAAATAAAATATTTTTATGGAAATTTTTTTAGGACACAAGTTAAAATCGATTATTTTGTTGCCCATTCATAAATGTTATTGAAACATAGATGTGATCGTTGAAAAGTGTCAGAAAAATTAGCTTTAAACTGTCCCTCTTTTAAGGTTTTTTATTCTGCTGTAAAATAATTTTTTAAACTATCGCGTCAACGTTGCATACACATTTACGAACAGATTACTGTATTAAAACCCTATAGTCGTCGCTTTAAATTATGAGGAAACAGAAGAACACATGCGAAGGTTGTTTATACTATTTTTCATCGCCATCGTAATGTTTCTGTACGGCTGGTTGTGACCTTGAGAGGTTTCAATATTTTTTACTTAATCAACGTTATATCATAGGCCGGTTTTTGTTTTCTACCTTATATTTCATTTCGAATGAAAACCTGGAGTTCATGATAATATTGTATTGGTGTCTAATAAATACGACAAAAAAACATTACGAACACAGTTTTTTTTTCTCTCCAAGCAGTAGGAGTTTGTGAAATTAATTTTAAAACCTCTTGTATATTGAACGCATATTTTTTCAGTTGTTTTAGTGGTACGAATGCAACGTTATGCTGAGAGTATCTGCCACAATATATAAAAGGATTCAGTGGTTTCCAGATTAACTTCACAGCATGAAGTGACTTTAAAGTATTTACGTTGACAGGAAAAAACTGAAATTCATTAATAAAATAAAACAAGTCAGAAAGTTGTCTAAAAAAAATTGCACATGGATAATTAAACACTCCATCAATCAACGTTTTAAAGAAATCTCTGCCCGTACATGCGTACAAGGCTTAAATAAGCAAACAAAATCCTTAATCACTTTTTTTTTCCTGAGCGTTCGAAAACAGAAGCAAAGCCTATGGCTACGTTTTTTATTTCAAGTTCCCAAATCTACCTGCCGTTCTAAAACTCAACTTGTGCATCATCACGTGGGTTCCAAATACACCTAACTAATGTTATTTCCAAACTTGACTTTGTCCTGTTGCAACCGTATTGGTTATTTGTAGGTTGTTGCCAAGTTAGGTCTAACACACACTATAATAAATTGTTCGCAAATTTAACTAATATTTGTGCACGCGTATGGCATCCATGAAAGATTTCCTACATTTGTCCAAAAAAAAGAAGCCAAGAAAATTCCCAATTTGTATGATGGAAGAGGTCAGCAGCCTATTATATAGTCAATTTGCACACTATGTATCGGTTAAAATTCCGATTCCAACGAGTGCATAACTTTAACAAAATACGTGCATATATTTGTCAAAACATTTCGCTGCTCGGTGGCAAAGCTTAGGTAAGCGAGGGAATGTGCGTGAAAAATTTTGGACGGCTCTTAACATCGAGGTTTTGAGAGCCGATGAGGGTTAAGTGAGGTGAGTATGGAGTAGCGCCGGAATGAAGGAACGGAGAAAACGGGAGATCCCGAGAAAACCCGCCGACCAGCGGCATCGTCTGACACGAGTCCCACTTCCTGAAATCCGGAGCGAACCGGCCTGGGTTTGAACCTGGTTTTGCCTTTGTGGGAGGCGAGCAGTCTTAACCACTCAACCACCGTGGCCCTTAGTAGGTAAGTGATGCTGCTTGAATGTAATAAGCATCCAAGGCCTCCAGAGTTACCACCAGTATTTGATAACATGTGCATACACTGAAGAGCCAAAAAAACTGGTACACCTGCCTAATATCGTGTAGGGCCCCCCGAGCACGCAGAAGTGCCGCAAAACGACGTGGCATGGAATCGACTAATGTCTGAAGGTATGCAGGAGGCAATGCACACCATGAATCCTGCAGGGCAGTCCACAAATCCAATCTGCGCCAATTTGAGAAAGGGTTGCACGTCTGTCACGTTTAATGATCATCGTCAGTCGTCGTTTGTCCCATTCTTTCACGATATTTTTCCGGCCGCAGCGATGTCGAAGATGTGATGTTTTACCGGATTCCCGATATTCACGGCACACTCGTGAAATGGTCGTACGCGAACATCCAAATGTTATCGCTACCTCGGAGATGCTTCCCATCTCTCGTGCGCTAACTATAACACCATGTTGAAATTCACTTAAATCTTGATAGCCTGCCACTGTAGCAGCAGTAACCGATCTAGCTGCCGACCACATCGCGTTACTCTGATTGATTCCATACCTCTGTTTTTTACATACGCACGCCTATACCAGTTTTTTTTGGCTCTTCAGTGTACGATGGCTTACAAACCCATATTTTTGCACTGCAGCAATGCCAATCAACTAAGTCCCCACAATTTGGCCTGCGCAGTTGAGCAAAAGTCCTCGAAAATTTTTAACTCAGGAAATTAATTTTTTTTTATGGTGGTCACGGAAAGATAGACTTTGCCTTTCCTCAGCATAGGTAGCACGTCGTATAATCTCGGCGGGCTGATACCGAACAAGATGACGTGGTAGTGACAAACTGGATTTGTAGTATAGAGGTCGCGGGTTCGATTCTCGGTACAAAAATTGTGATTTAAACTTCCCGTGGTTTCTTGAAATCACTTCAGGCGAATGTCGGGATGGAAGTTTTTAACTAATACGTAAGTATGAAAATTTTACCTTATAATATGGCTAGAAATTTAGAAATTCTGAACGTTGCTACTGTACATATTCGACCCTTTCCTAAAATAATTTTAAAACCTACCAGGAATTTTTGGAAAAAAAAAAAATATATATTCGTGCTTTCCCAGTACACGTACTTAATCAGGTGGTAAATTTGCAAAACATTTCTGAGAGTGAGTTTTACCAAAAAAGGTTTGTGAACCATCGCAAATGTTTCTCGTATTATAAAAAGCATCGAAAACTGTGTAGGCGGATACCACACCAGCACTAACATCCATGGGGGGAAAAATTCGGAGTAAATATATATTTTGTTATCTTTTTTGGAAGCTCTGAACTATTGTTCTAACGAGTCCATACGATCTGTTCAGGTGGGTGGCATGTTATCGCTATACTTTCCATCCCTCTTCTTACTACGTCGTTATTTATTTTCTCCACCTTGGCTTTACTTGGACTTGTTTAAAAAAAAAAATCTATTTGATCACCAACGGTACGGAACACTTCGGGTGTTGTCAGTATTTTACCATCCCAAACCTTCTCTCGCCAAACTTGAACGCAAACAACCGTGAACTGCTTGTGCATTTGTCTTCATCGTGCACGCAAGGGAGAATTTTGAGGGAAGGGAATGGTAGAGAATGTCTTACTGTCTTGGCTGGCGCCGATGCGCGAGTTCGACGGTCCAGACGACGAGACAGCCTCTCCCTCTCTCTCTCCGTGTAGTCTGAGGAAAAAGGAGAGACGGACAAAGAGAGTGCAGCAAATAGTGAGCGATAGAGACAGGGAGTGGGAGGATGCGAAAGTAAGCTGCTTCAAAAGTAATAGAAGTGAAAAAAAAAAAGTCGTTAGCGATCCCGAAACAACCCCTGCATTTCCGTTGGTCTCCTTTTTATTCTGCTCTTTCTCCAATCTGGTTCATCTAAAAGGGGGTGTCATCAGGAGGTAGGGTTTGTCTGTATCAGCTTGGGGATTACCGCAGTGAATATTTATCACTTCCGGACACATCTGCTACGTTAGAAGGGGGAGGGGGGGGGTTGTGGAAACAGAATAAGGCACAGGAGAGAGGGTTTTTTTCCCCGGTTCTGTTGAAGAGACATTGGCACTACTAAACGTTAAAAAGAGGGTTACAGATGCCAATCTCCAAAATAGCCTAGCCAGCATTAGTCCGGGTAATTTCCTCCACAATAATTACCTAACTTTACTCGCTGCTCATTGGATGGATTTTATACGCTTGTCCTACTATTCCCAGACTGGCGTGAGCAAAGAACAGTGGAATAAAGATGGTGAACGGTTTGGTTTCAACAAAAAAAAAATATATATATTTAATAAAACCGAAAAAATGCGTAGTCCATATCACCAACATATTTTGAGTGAACACAATTTTGCGACAAAAATTATAGTTCAAACGGTTTTGTTGAAACGAAAGAAATCTTTGTGCATGGAACATTTTTGTTTGATTTGGTTTGTGGGTAATTGATATCATCCAGACATGATTAAGTTACCAGAAGTTGGATGATAACAGTGTTATAGAATTAAATTACAAATTTAATATGGCATTATGCTTTGCTTAGTGGTACAAAAAATATAACTTCGGTGAAATAACAAAAGGAGAAAATATTTTCAAAGAAAAAATTGCGAATGCGGTTCACTGGTAGTACGTAAGTAAAATACTCAGTTTTTATTATTTTTTGTGTATTTTGTGTTATTATTTTGTTTGAAATGATTTCTCATTTCCCCCCCATTATTCTATATTTAAGTCATATTAAGTTAATGAAGAACGTGACTATTTGAATGCTGTAACGTAAAAATAATTTGTTTGGTCGTAGCAGTTTATTTTGAAATATGGGTCACATGGCATATTTTTAAAATTTTTGATTCCTGATATCATTTAATAAATGTTTGTTGACCAGTTTAACTCCAAAAAAAAAAGAAGAAAAGGTATGATCGTTTTATACCCACGTGAGTTAAATTTTGGTTTGTTTCTACCTTGTTCTTGGGAATCCAACAAGAGGTTATCATTTTCCCATGGTAAGGAAGGATAAGGGAAATTTTTTTAACAGAAGCAATGTTTGGAACACTGCAGAGAAAACCTGTCAGCTGCGCCTGAAACCCAAAGGTTCTGGAGCAATATAATGAAATACGGAAATTGAAATTCTGAAAGCAGTCGGTTTGAAACACTACAAAGAAAAAAGTTATAAAATTGCTTAAAATGTTTGTGTAAATGCTATTTACATATTAGAAATTCTTTGACGAATGTATTTTTATGTTGCTTGTTGTATTTACTCGCCAATTCTGCAGTTTTCAGCTGCCTCAAATGTTGCTTAATAAGCAAAATTACCTAAGATTTCATACATAAACAGCATACGTTGAAATTCAAACCAGGAAATGAGAGAATGGTTTGTTCTAGCCAACAAAATACCTGTTTGTATATGGCCATATATGTACTTAGCCACCCCAACAAAATACTTTGCTGAGTAAATAAAACCTGAAAAGCAACAAAATTTATTTTGTTCATCTAACAAAATACACACTTTAACGAACAAAACCACTGTCTTGGGCAAAAAAAAGTAGATTGTCAATAAAATATTTTGTTCAAAAAACTCTTTACAGTATGGGGCAGAATTTGTCCGACAAACTACGTGGAGATGATTAATTGTACAAAATTAAGTGGGAAATTTACAGCACACTTTATACCTACACTGAACATTAAGGAAGATATAAGGTCTCGAAAATTGGCATTTTGAAATGTATTTAAGTAAAATATCGGAAACCAAGTGAAATGAAATTACGATTCTCTGAACATTGTTTTATGTTATCGGAATCATAAATCTAAGAGCAAAGACACATTAATAACTTGCCCCGAAAAGAAAACAACAGGGGTGGCCACCCTCTTATTGCCGGCAATTTTTCTACTGTCAGGAATTGTGAACGTTCGATGCTGATTTATCGAGCAGTAAGACCCTCCTAACAAAAAATGGCCCTCTTGTTGCAAATGCTTAGGACCCATAGTTTTCGTGTACAACGTACACAAATATTCCTATGCAGTGATACAGCGGCCTAGTTAGTAGGCAATACTCCCGTTAGGATACGAGTGTAGAGCAAAACATGTAACTTAGCTACCAAATGAGTGTAGAGCAAAACATGTAACTCAGCTGTCAAACGAGTTTACAGCAAAACATGTAACTTAGCTTTCAAACGAGTGTAGAGCAAAACATGTAACTCAGCTGTCAAACGAGTGTAGAGCAAACATGTAACTTAGCTTTCAAACGAGTGTAGAGCAAAACATGTAACTTAGCTGTCAAACGAGTGTAGAGCAAAACATGTAACTTAGCTACCAAACGAGCGTAGAGCAAAAAATGTAACTTGGCTACCAAACAAAGAACAAATTTTGCAGTACCTATTTTTTTATATTTTTTTTTTCGATTTTGACCTCTGTTTTTGTTTATACTAGTTACTGCATTTTTGTACAAATCTGTTTTTTTAACTATATTTAATGAAGGAATTAAACGAACGAGCGTCAGATAACTTTGTTTCCTATTTTGTAGAAAACTTAGGTCAGGATTTGCTATCATGATGCAAACATTGGTAAAGTCATGACTAACTAAAAATCATAAAACAGAATTTTCAAAAATTATATTAACCACATTATGTAAAAAGTTTGTAACGCAACAGTTTTACATAGATGTGCGTGCAGGCATGTGTATTTAACATGTATGTTTAATACATGTGCGGATAATACTAAATTATTTTGCCACCAAGAACTTTTAAACACAGGATTTGATCTTTGGTTAAGTGGGAGAGAGAAGAGATTTGGGCGGCTCTTAACATCGAGTTCCTGAGAGACGACGAGGGTGAAGCGAGGCGAGTAAAGAGCAGCGCCGGAAAGCAAGGACGGGAGATTCCGGAGAAAACCCCGCTGACCAACGGCATCGTCCAGCACGACTCCCACGTGCGAAAATCCGGGAGTAACCTCGCCGAGAATAGACCCCAGGTTAGCCTACATGGAAGGCGATTGGTCTGACCACAACTACACCGCGGCCCCATATTTGGTGGAGGGGAAGTCAGTTAACCTGACAGTGGTCTATTTCGCCCTTATATGTGGACGTTGATATGAAGCAAGCGTGTTTCAAAGGACGAGAAAGAAACGTGTGACCTTTCTGCTTTTGAAATCCGCGAGAAATGCTTATTGCCCGGAAGGACGGCGAGCNGAGATCCCGGAGAAAACCCCGCTGACCAACGGCATCGTCCAGCACGACTCCCACGTGCGAAAATCCGGGAGTAACCCCGCCGGGAATAGACCCCAGGTTAGCCTACGTGGAAGGCGACCGGTCTGACCACTACTACACCGCGGCCCTATCTTTGGTGAAGGGGAAGTCAGTTAACCTGAAAGTGGTCTCTTTCGCCCTTATATGTGCACGTTGATATGAAGCAAGCGTGTTTCAACGGACGAGAAATAAACGTGAGACCTTTCTGCTTTTGAAATCCGCGAGAAATGCTTATTGCCCGGAAGGACGGCGAGCGTTTCGACCCGCTATACAAGAACACAGTAAAGGGGAGGAGGTAGTGTACAAGAGAGGGTTGGGGGGAGGAAGCTCTTCTCGTACGGAAGGAAAGTTCAGGCCACTTTGCGGGGCGAACCGACCTCCCAGCGGGGAAACGCGGAGCAGTTTGTCCTGGCTGATGTGTAACCGATACACGGAGGTGCCGGGCCCCGACTTGGGCCAAATAGTTTCAGCATGGCGCCGCGACACATTTATCACGCTCGAGGCTATGGCAAGGGGGGTGAGGTGTCCTTCCACCCCTCTCTCTTACTGGACCCAACCCCATCCTTTCACACACTCCCCCCTCCTTGCTCGGTGTCTCGGGGTTGAGAAATAGTCTGGGCAAACTCCCCACCAAACACCGACGTTAAGGGCGATGCCTACCTACCCTGGAGCCGAAGAGCACAAATGGGGAATCAATTTTAAAGAAACTCCTTCTCAATGAATTTATTTTAAAGATAACCGTTTCAAACCCCAACTTTATTCTGCGTGACATTTCTTAAGGAATACTAGTGCCTTTAAGAAATCTTGTCAATTTTATGTTAAATAATTTTTTTTTTTTTTTTTCAAAAATAGAATATTAAAATTTTAATTTAAAAAAAATTGAACCAATATTTTCTAAATCTATTAACATGGCAGTTGTCTTTGAGAAAGTTGTGTTGAATAATTTGTTTTTATTTTAAACATTTATTTTTAAAATTGATGCATTGAGAAGCAATTTCATTAACATTAATACTCTATTTGAACTCTGGCTACAGACCTGGTAGGCAGTCTGTTAGGGATATGGAAATGTCTTGCCGTACGTGAACTTTCGAAAAATACGTAAAATAAGGAAAATAATTTGAAATTCTTAGTAGTAATTTATGTTGATTTTATCTTACTCTCTGTATATATATACATTAAAGTTTGTATGTATGTAGACATGTATGTATGTTCCTTACAGAGTTCTACAACGTTCGACGAATTTTTCCAAACGTTGCAAGTATACCCTTCAGTAGCCAACTTAAAAAACTGTTACAGCTAAAATGAACTTAGACCCCCCTCCCCCTCTTCCTAGCCCATCCCAATTGGGCACCAAAATTCCGAAACCCCTAAAAAGGGATAGTATGTCTCATTTATACACCGTTCGAGAGATCTAGATCAAATTTGGCATGCGTGTATGGAGCAGCGCGGGAATGCAAGTGTGGGGTAGCGGGAGATCTTCGAGAAAACCCGCCAACCAGTGAAATCACCTGGCATGATTTCCAAAAAAAAATCCGGAAGCGGCCCGCCGAGAAATGAACCCGGTTCGCCTTGGTGGGATGAGAGCGCGCCACCCAATGCGCCACTGCGGCCCCCGCGTGTAAAGATGAAACTAGTAAACACTCTGACGTTAGAACCACTTGTGCTCTGTTATTAAGGCTACAGAGTGGGTAGGGGTGGCGTTATATCAAATATTGAATCATATTTTTACATTGATGAAGTTTTCGTTATGTGTGACCTTGTGTGTTTCATTTTTAATTACATTTTAATTTATCCTGTTATTTACGACATACCCTTCCTCTTAACACTGAATACGGAATGTGACAAAATTGAAAAGAAATCCTTGGGTCTTTTCCTTATAATCCCGTACTTTTTAATATTGTATAGTTTTTATTATTTTTTCTAAGGAATTTCTGTATGAGGTTTTCTTACTACGTTAATACTTATGGTTTGAGCCGAGTTTTATGTTCGCCTGTGTAAGTTATTACAAAAAATAATTCTTACTCTTTTATGCACAAAATAAACAAAAATGAAATACAAATAATCTTCACAGCGAGTTTTTTTATAATCATAAATATAAAAATTTAAAGCCAATTAGTACTTCAATATGTACACTCCTTATACGACGTTTAGAAAATGAGGTACTTGTCTTAACGATTCGGAAACATTACTGTTACTCCTCTAGTCATTATTTATTTTACGTTATATGCTCATATAGGTACGAAATTTTCGTTGTCAGATTTTTAACATTCTAATTTTTCGTGTACCGTCATATCTAAAATATTTAAATATACATTTTAAGAAATGCCACCGCTAAAAGCAATTCACTTTTGTATGTAGTAGTCTTCAGAAAATTCCAAACGTTGTCATGCTATAAAATAATAGTTAGGGTACGAATTATTTTTCAAGAATCAAAATAAGTAAAGTTATATTGTAACTTTTAGTTTTAAAAAAAATGCATTATGATTACAACACACAGGTTTTCATTTCAAACTTACTTGGCTGTTACATCCACGTGCGCATATTGAAATGTTAAAATTTATGTGACCGTGATATCATATTTAGTAATTCTATAAATTAGTTTGAATAGATAATTATGAAACACGTCATCGCTTTTGTGTACAAAATAAGATCACGTAATTATTTCGGAAATATAAAACGTAAACTCTAACATGGCTTTAGTCTTTTGCGGCATTGCAACATTTCTGCAAAACAGGGAATGCGAGAAATTGTGTAGGTATGGTAAAACGAGCCATTAAAAGTTCTAACAATAAGCAATCAAAACATTTGGAAGTCGCACACAAAATAAACAAAAAAAAAAAAAAAANCAAAAAAAAAAAAAAATGTGGAGGCTCGTATTTCTTTTTGACGAAAAAACCTTTTATGGAAAAATTTTCAACTCCTGTGGCAATTATACGAATTAATGTTCTCCTGTTTAAAGTTTTTTTTACAGCTTTGAAATAATTTTAGACGCTGTGCGATTCCATTAAAACTGAACTAAAGGTAATTCAGCTGCCATGACACGACGGTTATAAAAATTCAAATAAATATCATTTGAATTGTGAAAGTAGAATTACGGTATCTTCTAAAAATTCAAGAATGAAAACAGTTCTTTACGTGAAACATGCGCATAATGGTGACAAACGTACAAACTGGAACGTATCGGTATTCGGGAAAAGGCATAGTAAAGGTTAAACCGAAGTTTTTTTTTTTTAATGTGGAGCCTTATATTTTCTTTTTAATTATTCCAGTTACGTTTCGAAAGAATGCGTGAAATGACTTCATTCTGATAAATTTCCCTTGCAATTTTCCTTTCCCCAGCATTATGATTATTTCCGAAGATACCTAAGAAATACGTTTATCGGAGAATGTCACGCCATCTATAGTTACTACCAATCACTGAAGTACCATTTTTTATACTCGCTTCTTTTAGATCTGCTGGTCGCCATAAATTCATTATTTTATACTTGTAGGAACACCCGTTAAACTTGTAGGCATTACTTGTATGTACTTTTTCTAAGCATACATTTTTTTTTAGATCACATAGTTTTTGCATCATGGCATATCAAAATCACTATTCTAGTGTTTTTGGGACGCACAAATAAAATCAAAGAAATAATTTACAGAATATTTAACGAAATTATGATTTATTGTGTTAAAGCGTTCTTAGCAAAACATATTTTACAAAAAAAAAAAAATCATAGACTGCTACAAACCAAACCGGTGAAAATTTTTTCTCACGTTGAACGATGTTAGATATAAGCGTCGTTTTAAATATTCCTGGACGCAACTCGTGTTATCTTATTTCAATGTGAATGATCTTATTTCGGCTAGTTAGTTGTTATTTGTGCGTCCCTAAACACTAGAATTGCTATTTTGACAGGGCACTGTGTAAAAAATGCACTATCTAATAATGTTTCTTGTGCAAAAAAATA
>NQII01010277.1:23721-34892 GCA_002778355.1 Clitarchus hookeri | reverse complement strand
GAGAGAACGAGGCAAGAAGGAATGACAGAATGTGAGATAAAATAACTTCGAAATGACAGAGCATAAGAAAACTTATCGGAATGCAAGAGCATACAAAGTCGAGGTGGAATTATAGAGAAGGGGAAAAAGGGAAATACAAGATGGCCACCATTGGCGAAGAATAATATAGCAGGATGTTTCGGCATAACATTGTCCAATATGGCCACCATGGCACCGTGCCAGGATGCCCGGTTCGCCTGAATCGGCTATTTACCGAAAGAAGTAGTTCTCTCGGTATGTGTACTTAGTCTCGGTACACCTACTTACTCTTGGTACATTTAGTTACACTCGGTACTCGTAATTACATAATTACTCATTGCTCAATTACATGTAATTACGATTTAATTACCCGCTACGGGTCTCGAACCAAGGACTGACCGACTCCTCAACCCTCCTGATCCAACCCTACACCTCCCCTTTCCGCGCCATAAGCATCACGCCATCCAGATTTCCTCAAAAGAATGGTCAAAGTCCCGTAAATGTCGTTTGGGCGCTTTGTGCACCGAAAGGGTATCTCCACAAGCAACGGCCAATCACAGCACACCTCATAAGGGGTGGGAGAACCCGTCAGCCACCCACAACACACCTCCCAGGGGGGTAGGGGGTGATCTGTTTCCCAGGTTAAAGGGTGCCGGCAATTCGTATCCCTCTCTCCGACACCCGTCTACAGGTTATTCAAATGGCACTTAGACCACTAATGACTCCCTAGCATGCTCAAACATACATGTTACCCCTACTGCTGAAATTGTAGCGACGAACATGTGTACCTAAAACGTATATTCTTACTCTTACGTGCATTTAACATGCCAGAAAAGAATTACAACTTAACCAGTCCACGTTAATTTAAACATGTACCTGCAACACAAGTGTCTACCTATCACCCTTATTCTCACAATTATGTGAATTAAACATAGCATTAATAATTTAAACATTACATTTTAAGTAAGAAGTTGAAGACTTGAAACTTGTCTTGCACACGCATAGTTCATTTATGGTTACCTTCAACATTTCTGAAGCCCTGGTAAAGTTCTACTTTCAGGATATCCCTCCAACCCATGCAAACAAAGCTTGACTTTGTCTAGACCCGTCTCTAATGACCTCGTTGTCGACGAGACGTTTAGCCCTGCCTTCTTACGCACGTACTTTGTCAAGAAAACCACACCAAAGGGACTTCGCACCGCATTTGTGCGCACTCAAGTTAATTAATATTTTTCACGAGGACTAGGCATTACCAACACATTTTTCCCTGTTTCTATTCAGATATATTATAAATAAAACATAAGTAAAAGTTCAATTCACCATGACCACGATACTTTTCTGTTAACAGAAGTAAATACAACGCTTGTGGTGCATGACATAGACGCATTTAGGAAACAACCAAATACGGCGTACACGAGGTATNATACGTCATACATGAGGTATTTTTTTCAAAAATTAGATTTAAAAAGTAAGATATTGTGTATAGAATATACAAACTTCACGGATAGCAGGCCAATCAAGTGAGTGCGATGAAGTTAATGCATTTGGAGGAAGAAACGTCTCTCAAAGGTTGTTTTCAAAAGCTCTTGATTAAAGGGATTTCCTAATAAAACAGTTTATGTAAACTCACTGTGCGTTTACACATGTGTCCTCTCTGAAAAACTTTAATAAAATAAATAAATTATTGAAAATGACTACAAATCTCAAATTTAGAGTTTGCCAGCGCAGTTTCTGTAGCATAGCATCAATAACAGAAATAAGACTCAAGGCTCCCGCCTACCTAGCCCCTTTTTTCCCGCGATTGTTGCCGAGAAGCGCGAAAGCGATAAGGGCGACACCGCCACGCGCATTAAGTGCGCCATCGCCGCTATGCGACTTTCAGCGGTGACACTATTATTTTATCGGTGAAAAGTCTGCAGAAAGGTTTAATGCAAGGCCCCTGAGTAGTTTTATATGTATCAGGTGCGTATATTTTCCGATACAGCGCTGTGAAAAAGCCGTTTTTAGCAGTTTACGAGTACTCAGAAATGGTGTTTCTATGTGTGTTCTTTTCGTAGATCAGCACATTGGACGCACGTTTAATAGTTTCGATGAAAAACGAGTGTTACAAACACATTTCAAGCGGCAGGTAGGCAGGGGCCTTAATATCTGCAGTTCACGCGTGTGTAACCCAACAGCATTCCAATGCTGCAGACATAACCCGGAGCTTTTCAATGACGTCGAATGGTCCTCCTTTAATGGCCTCGCGTAAACTCGTTGTGTTTAAGAGCGCGTGTAACACAGCAGAGGTTAATCGTATTTTACAGTTTCATGGAAGTCAATATAGAAAAATCCAAGGAATGGGCAATCCTACATAATTATTCTTACTACGAAAGCAAATATTTTACCAAAGTGATGAGTTTCTGCCGAGCTGTTTCTGACATAGTAAAATTCTGTGTGGAATCGCGGCGCAAGATATTACGCCAAATGAATGCACTAGTATGGTAAATAGTAGCTCGCGAAGTTGGCAGAAACAGTCACTTAGGAATGTCTGTTCTTAATTTTTCTACGTTGGCTTCCAAAAACATATGAATTCATTCGGCATATTTGGAATTACAGGTTGTTTACGATAAACTGAGAACTTTTGAAAGCCCTGCCTTAGAAATACTTGTACGCACATTGTGTATTCTTCTACGACGTTCAAAATTAACACTGCCACGGGCAAGTGACACTGTGAAATTATTAGAAAGGTAGATATCTTACAAATTTGCTCATTATTACACTTATATGCATTGAAAAAACAGAAAGGCAAAAGAAATTATTTCAGTATTCATAAATATTTATGTAACACATTTAACTCAACGTTAAGACATGGAAGTACTTTCCCTCCGTCGTTACCAACTTGACTGGGCGCACGCCAGTCAGCGTGCCAGTTAAAATACGTGCAGGCAGGGGCAGTGATATTTTGCAAAGGTTGATTTCAAAATTGCTGCTGAGTTAACCGTGAACAGCATATAAAGAGAGCGTGTGACAATAATTGTTTAGTATGAAGTCTTCGTAAAGGCAAACCAGCTATATAATATAGTATAATCACAATTTCTTCACCCGTTTTGAATCTAACCTTTGAAAATATCACCAGATGTACGATATGGTTGGTTGTTCCCTAAACATATCATGTTTTACAATCGTTTTATACTTATGTTACAGTAAAAGTAATTTGTTTTGGTTAAACTAAACTTTTCCTTATATGTTTATAGATTATAATATTTCATTTACAAATACAATGAGTGAAAATAGTGAGAAAATAGGCGTGTGGGTAATACCTAGTATGAAATAGTTATTATGCAAAATATTATTACACTGAATGCACACGAATTCCGTGCTTTGTCCCTTTGGTCGATTGCATGAGGCGGAGGGATATCGTGGAAGTAGAACTCTGTAAGTAACCGTGAAGACTATGGTAACGTTAATTGCGTGAAGTTTCCCTTGAAGGTGCTGCCGGCGAAGGAAGCGTGAGAGAGGAGCGGAGACACTGTACTGTACATACATGTGAAGTGGGCAGGAGCTCGTATGCACGCACCACTCCAGATAACGAGGTGTGCTCGCCAGTCACCTCACACGTCACCGGGGTTTGTGTTCGAGGGTGGCGCTGGTTCTCCACGCCACTTCAAGCTCCTCAGCAGGTCACACTGCATGCCACTCCCGCTGGTTCTCCACACCTCCCCGAGGGCAGAACCACAGTGAAGCACGTCGGATAACAGCATACCTCACATCCTCACCTCACACTTGGCCTTTGGAGTGGTCGGGTGTGTGCGATGCTTACCTCTTCAGGTTGCTACGAGTACTTTTTTGCGATTTAGTTCGTGAACACACAGAGGACTTGCCGACTGGGGTGTCTCCTGCCCCACTCATCTCGAGCCTAGCCCGCTTGGGTCAGCGGCGAGGCCTTTGTACAGCGAATTAGGCACTACATTTTTATTTAAAACATATATTTTTTTTTACTTTAATCAATTCAGATGTTTAGCAGTTGCTGTTCCGACACCATCCAGGCCCTGGACGGGACTGCGACCTCGGGGACGGGAGACGGGGGTCGGGGGACGGCCTCCCACAGCAGACCCAGTTGACCTCCATACCACCAGACACCGTGCTGGTTTCATACAGAGAGAAAATAATACAAACCTTTTCAGTCTCGCAGGAATTGATAAACACTACACAAAACACCCCCACGCCCTTAAATGGCCACGTCATGGAGACAGGAGACCAGTGCTTCGCCTTCCTATCCATATATCCGAAGATACTAAATGCACGGGCACTGCCTACAACTTTTCCTGCGCCAACGCAACCAGGGCACCCCTGCAGTCCTACCCCCCTCCCCCTCAGTTGAGACACAGATCCCGTACACTCCGCCACAAAACCTGCGCCGTTGATGAGTGAAATGGGCAACACCATGCGGGATCTCCAGAACCTCCTGCAGGAAGCCAACTTCACTGCGATCATGTCGCACTTCCGTTCGTACGTGGAGGCGGCAAAACAAACCCAAGATCCCATGGCCGAAATCATGCTGCTGTTGGAGGCCCTCACGACGTTCCGAGTCGCTCCCTACAACACCCAGCAAGCCCTTGGTTCCCTGTCCCTTTGGTATTGGAACAGCAACGGCGTGTTTCACCAGCTACATTAACTAGAAAGACTACTGGAAACCTACGGAATAGAAGTTGCGTTTATTCGGGAGACAAACCTACAACTCCATAATAAATGTTCAATTAAAAACTATGTCACTTACAGAAACGATAGAGTAAGTAAAGGAGGCGGTACTATGATATTAATTCATAGTAAAATACACCACCACTTAAATTCAAATCCAGACTGACGGAACTTAGAGTTAACATCAATAAATATCCAAACAGATTCAGATCATATAACATTAATTTCTGCCTACCGATCCCCCAGTAGAGAACTTTTAGAAGCAGATCTGGATAAAATAACCGCGCAGCGATACCCCGTTTCTTCTTGCAAGAGATGTAAAAGCTAGAAATACTGAATGGAATAGCAGGGAAAACAATACGAAAGGCGAACTTCTCTTACGTCACTCACAACCAAATAACTGCATAGTTCAAGCCCCGGACAGGCCAACATACTTGTCATTGAAAACAGACAGACGTTCTAGACATTTTTTTAACCAACATATCTAATCCAATATTATAATTAACTGTACTGGATGAATTAGGCTCAGACCACTCGCCAGTATTTTGCAAAATTAGTACCCACTTAATTAAACATCCCGAAGTAATCTTAAATAAACTGCCCAATTGCGGCCATGGCTGCCTTAATCCCTCTCTGCCGCGATGCACGCCTCCTTGCATGGAATTCCCTCTCCTGTAGGCGTATGGGGCCTAGCCTTGAGACGCACTTAAACTCCCGTCCCTACCAAGGATGTACACTTAACACTTAGCAATAGTGTAGGTTAGGAAAAAAAAAATTTTCAGTTCGCGCTGCGCATCTCAGTTTGCCTCTAGACACCGTCTGTTACGTGCCTGCCCTGATTGACAGATATATCCGCCGGAGCAGGGTCTTGCACTCCCCCCTTTCATGCGTGATGCTCTCGAAATTTACAATTCCCGTTTTTAAGAAATACCGCCTCCTATTTATCTTATTTAATTACTGTTACCAGTAACAGCAAATAACAAAAAGGCTGCCAGCGTACGTTTCCAACCTGTCTTAGGACACTGATACCTTACAGCGCCTCAGGGATTGAGAAATGATTGAAAATACAAATATGACCAAACAACCACCAATATATAAATATATAAACACCGTGTGATCACAATCATCACCATGTCATTTCACTACAGGCAATGTCTTTACCCAGACCTAACACGAATAAATTCACGAGGCTATTCAGGCTTACAATCAGCTTTCATTCAATAAAAGACTGGCCGGGGGTTTTTAATAAGTTCTCTTCCAGTCTATAACTAAACGTGCATTTTTCAAAATACCGAATTAAAAGGATTTATTTGATTTGAATTGATTTTATAGTTTGTTTATTTTTCATGACAAGTTTACAAATGTGCGAATACAACATAGGAACAGAAAACAAAAATACAGCATCATGTGTACCAACGATTACATCGTTCTTGCACAGAACCGGATAGTTGAAGCAATCCAATTAACTGTAAAAAGAAATAACGGTAAATACATAGAACAGGGGAAAATATTCAAAACCCCCAAAACGCTCTAATATAAAAATTAAATCTAAAAACAAAAATATTTGACTGAGAAAAAAACCTGGAATGAGCAAGGATAGCGAGGTAAAGAGAATCAAAACAGAAAGAAATTTACTATTGGAAAAATAAGGAATTTAAAAGGAACAAGTGAGTGTATAAATAAATGGACAGAAAGCCCTGCAGGACTAAGGCGCCCGCACTGCCAGAGGATTAATGTATTAAATGGAAAAGGAAATAATTTAAAGTGGAGATGCAATTAAAATATGTAAATGTTGTGTCATGTGGATCTGTGGTGTCCACACAAGGGACCCCACCGCTACCTCATTCCATGATCTCCGTGCAGGCAGAGTCGGAGGGAGGTTACAAGATATTTTGGGAACCAGGACTTGCAGGGTAAACTCGGCTTGCCTTAAGATCTAAGCGAGCATGGCTTATGAACGACAGTTTTTTGGAGGCGAAGGGAGGGGGGTTAGCATCTCTTTTCCGCCGCAATTCAAATGAAAGACAACTGGGAGAACAACAGCCCTCCCCAGAACTCGTACTACACCCGCGCTGAGGAGCTTGCTCCAGTGATGAGAAGCGGCGGAGAACAGCATACGGAAGAGGGAGATACAGATGCACGTATTCAGACTGACGAGAACACACCGGGGCAGATGCACAAGCAGACAGACAAGACAGCGAAGCAGAAAGCCGGAAGGACGGAACAAAAATGTTGTTTTCCGAGCAGAAACCCTTGCTCTTTATCGGGAAGCTCGAGCTGCTAATGGACGACCGAGGGTCAACCAACATTGGCGACAGGACAGCCAACTTTTACAACTTAATAACACGCTGTGTTGTTGATAGTGTGAGTGCTGTATGTCAACGTAGTTTCGCAATGGCTGTACGAAGCAAAATAATCGAAGAAATATGAATGTGCCTTCTCCGCCTACTATACGCGCCAAAAAAAAATTATTAGTATTGTCCTAAAGTTGTAAGAACAGGCTGTATTATTCGCTAAATGTTTATCGGGTGAACAGAGAAACGTATTTGTTTTCTAACGAACGGAGGATGAATGTTCTTTCTTTGCACACTGTTTGCACGACCGAACAGTACAAGGGCTCCATTGTGCTAATACTTTTGTATTTTTATTTGTAATCAGCTCGTTTATTGTGTACCTGCATACTGTCGTAAAAAACATTGTGTAAGTACGGTATCTCTGTCTATAGTCCATTCACGATTTCTTCTGATATTCTGAAACGAACCTTTGAAAAATCACCCTATGAGTAACATGTCACAACCTGTTTATTTAATTAACTTGTATACCACAAATATATAATACCGTTATTAACTTTATATGTATTGTATTCTTGAACAAATGAAACTTTAACTTAGTATCTTCTATAACTTGTAATATTCATTTCGTATTAAATACGAATTAAAAACAGTGAGAGCAGCGATGTGTTGGCAATGGCAAATAAAACACAGTTCACAGTTAAAATATTGTTTCAACCTAGTTTTTTGGTATGCTATTTGTAAATTACATGTTGTTTATTGAAACACTTAAAATTTTTTGGAGCACTGAAGGAAACATATTTTATTGTTACAGTTAAAAATATTAGCACAAATTACGATGCGTATACCCTAGTGACATGGTGTTTTTTTTTCGCCCGAGTAAAAAACTTCAATAGGCGGAGCGGAGCTTGTGTGTGTGTGTCTGTCTGTCTGTCTGTCTCTCTCCCTCCCTCTCTCCCCGTCCCCCTCCCACGCACTCTCCCTCAGTAAGTTTCGCATCACTAATAGTAACGGGGAAATTATACAAGTTTCCAATTTTAACATATTTCAACTTGTTACAGTAAAAATAATGATTTTTGAATTTGCAATTTACAACTGAAATAAGATTCTATTGTTTGAATACTTATTATAATATATTAAGATGGTAAGGCGGGACGATCACAAATCCGAAGTTGGCAGAAGTGGCGACATGACATGGCATGTTGCTGAACGTGTTAATTTCTCTTCTTTTGAAAAATACATAAAATACCATATCAAGTTTGTACATGTTGTGTTTTTTAAACCTACCTAGGCAAGTTACGATGTTGTGATAGTATGTTTTTCCACTGCAGGAATAAATATACTGTAATGTGTGGCATGACCACTGTGTGTGTGATTGCAAATATTGGACGTGCGAACTTTATACGTTTTAACCATGGACTGTTTTATGACTATTTTTTTGGAAAGTCACATGTTTATTTTCATAACGTTTTCGCCCAAGGTGTTTGAAACACAACTGTGTAAGATGCTTACTTTGTAATTTGAATGTTTGTCACAATCCCAACAAAATACTAAGCCCATTCAGATAAATTTAAATACATAATGAAATAAACCTATAAAACAGGAAGTACCAATGCATAGAAATATGAGCGGAATAAAAGTTACGATAGACCTATTTGTGTGCATGTTCGCCACTATATTTTAAGTTTGTCGCTGCTACGCGCTAAACAATAAGCGACACGAGTTGCGCGCTTGACTTTGCTGTATCTTTTTGTTGGGCTGGTTGCTCCTTCGTTTTAATATTTATTCCAACTGAGGCCGTCCTTTTAACGAAATAACCCAACACATATCAATAACAAGAGGTTAAATACTACACCTCTTTCCCTCGCAGTTGTAACATGATTAAACCCAGTCGCGGAAAAATATTAACATATGTTATGTGTAATGTGCTATGTCGTGAATAACAATGTAAAATAATAACCGTAGAACTATCGTCAATACAGACATTGTTTAAAAAAATCATAAAGCTGGCCTAAATATCGTTAAAGACCTCAATTGTAAACATTCGTACGAAATGGTTTTTGAAAAATGACAAAAATTCTTTGAACAGATGAAAACAGTAAACAATGCATTTGACAGTTAAAACGTAGAAGTCACGTGTCAGTGTTTGTGTTTACATGTAGCGGAAGGATACATAATCGGTAATCAAAAGTACAAATTTAGCACGGCTTCAGAAAGTTTGAAGTAACCGTGTATGGCCTATACGTGTATATCTTGCATGTTAAATAGTCTTACGTTGAACACAATATTACAACATGAGGGTGTACCAAAACTTTTTGCAGCATGTGTACAGCTAAAAAGACACACACACACATTTATGGCTGACAAAGGATTCGAGCCCGCGACCTTGCGATCAGACGACGCCACTGCGCACTAAGTTGGCGCGAAACTAATTCCAAGAGTTGCGTCGCGAGGCCTGTCGGGCGCTAGTCGTGGTCGAATAACTCCAATAGGAGAAGTACAGCGAAGAACGAGGAAAGTTGGGATGCGCGCGGCAAAACACGCACGCAAGCTAAGTATAAGCTATTCACGGTAAAGCGAGCACTTTCGAAAGAACTCTCAATTGAAATAATAGTCAATAAATATATTTTATTGTAGCCTTAGACGTCAACTTTCCGAGTCGGGTGAAATATACACACCGTGTTTATTACTTACACGGCAATATTTATTTAAGAGTGGTGGGAGGATAAGAAATGGCTGATAGGAAGAAAGCAACTGGGGCCTCAGAAGTGCTGACTTGACCGTAAACCGCCTATAGCAGACTTTCGCCCCAACAAACGCCTCCAGCGGGTGACATTCTCCAGCAGGCAACAGGTACTGGAGCAGCACCACTGAACACCAGATACGTTCTGAATGCAGCCGTTATATGCAGTGGCCGTCACTTCCAACTTTACTGAAGCCCTGCTAAGTTCCGCTTTCACGCTATCCCTTCGCCTCACGCAAACAAAGCCAAGTCAGATCTGGAAAATCACACCAAAAAGACAAAGCACCACGTTCGTGCGCTCTCAGTTTAAGAAGAGTTTGCTCAACAACTGTTCTTTACTACGCACTGCCAACACATATTCTCTCCCCGTTCTCATTCATAACAGCTCTGAATGAGTAATTATAATTTATACATCAAATATAAGTATTGTGCCCGTACGTAAAAGTTCAAATGTAACCAAAAATAAAATTATTTTGTTTTAACAGAAATACAAAACGCTTGTGATACAAGACACAGTTAGAAAACAACCAAACATGTCTTCACGTGGTAATTTTTCAAAGGCTTGATTCAAAAAGTGTAAATATATTATGAATAGAATGAATATAGAGGCTACCAGTTGCGCAATAACCAATCTCAAGTTATGTCCGAATAGTAAGTATATACTAGTTAAGTACATAAGTATGCATATTTAATCTAGTGTGTACTTGTACAGGCCATTCTGATGGGCAATCTTGGAGTCTTACTAGAAATTCAAAGGTTAAAAAACATTTTTAAAATGGTATTATGGTCCACTTTAATGCATGTTATAGAGTCAATTTTGTGATACCACATTTCTCAAATATTCAAACCCGCCCCATTGCTGTATAAGGTGGTCGGTTCTATGCGTTGTAAAAAAACACGGCTGTGGCCGCAGTAGTTACAGTATTTGCAGTAGAGGCCTGGCAAGTGTCATGGGAAAATGGTTAATAACACCGCCTAAATAAATTAGGTGCTTTCCTTCCTTCTATGAAATGGAACAACACTTCACAACGACTGGCTTTCAGTCAGTTAATTTTGTGCATTACAAATACAAAGGCTATGGGGCTAAGTTATGCAACACAAAACCAGAATTAGGAATTTTGGAACAATCTGGCGAAACAGATTGAAATTTTAAAAGTTTTATTATTTGTAGCCATTATCGTAGATATATTTTAAGTTCCCCGGAAAATCGAATAAGTGTAGGCATTATTGCCCCCGTATAAACTGTACGTCCGGAAGCTATAAGCGGGATGCAAAAGGAAATTGATAATTAATTTTTTTTCTTACAATTGACAGAGAGATCCTGTTAACAGTACGTATTATTCATCTTTTCACACTGGCTTACTTTACAACCTCTCAACAGTTCCGACGACAAACAAGACAAATACGGCAACCGCCGTAGTACGGCAACCGCCGTAGTA
>NQII01010276.1:8915-40659 GCA_002778355.1 Clitarchus hookeri | reverse complement strand
TTCAATTTCTGAACGCAGTGACCGAATTTCACCAAACTCGTTACACATATAGTAGTACTAACTAAGTAAATCTGACTTTTATAGTTTTCGACCACACCGGGCACTTACTTTCAATATGGCGGTCATTTTAAAATTTAGGGTGATATGTCATATCTCGGAAATAAGTCAACCGATTTGAATCAAATTTTGTATGCTTACAGCGCAAGTTGTAAGCATTTAATTCAGAGGTGAATATTGCTGTTGGTCTATAGCGCCACATTAAAAAACAAACCTTTACATTATATCTCGAAAACTACTCAACCTATTTTCGCCAAATTTGGCACGTAAGTAATACTATGATAATCCATGTAAATATGAGTAATTTAACTTTATTAGGCACTTACTTTCTNAAATTTGGCACGTAAGTAATACTATGATAATCCATGTAAATATGAGTAATTTAACTTTATTAGGCACTTACTTTCTGTTTTATGTGGTATAACTATTATACCATTTAACCAATTCCAACCAAATTTTGTACACTGTCACTATCTATTACAAGCATCAAATAAGCAAAAAACAAAACTTTTGTCCGCCATTTTGTAAGATAGCACTACATTGATTAATTACAATTTTATGTAATTTCTCGGGGGAAAATGACACATTCATACCAAATTTGGCAATCAAGTAGTACTTCCGCAGTTGATATGTACTAATATGTTTCAAGTATGTCGGAATTATTTTCAAAATGGTGGCCATCTAAATATTTTAGCATAGTACGCTATATCTTCGAAAACATTTAATCAATTCCAACTTAACTTTGTATGCTGGGAGTATAAATAATGACGGTCATATAGTTATTTTATTTTGGTATGTTATATCTTCGAAACTATGTAATTAGTTCCAACGAAACCTTGTATGATGGCTGTATATGTTACAACAACCAAACGTGTACATACAAAATCTCTTTTGTATGTTATTTTGTAAAATAGTATCACTTGACAAATTGAAATTATGTGATCTCCGAAAAAACAACCGATTTCTACCAAATTTGGCAAACAATTAGCACTATGCAGGCTATGTAAACTGATAAATTTTGAGTCGGTCAGGCATACAAATTTTTAAAATGGTGGCCAAATAAACATTTTTGTTCCGAATTTATTATCTACGAAACTGTAAAACAAATTTCAATTTAACTTTGTATGCTGACAGTATCAATTGTATCCATCAAAATTGTCTATGCAAACCCTCATTTCTCCGCCATTTTGTAAGATAGCCCCACATTAAATAATATAGTTTTTATGCCGTATCTCTGGAAACAATCAACCGATTTAGTTCATATTTGGCAAAGATGTTAAGTATGTAAGTCTTATTTTTCTGAATGGCGCCTAGACAAACATTTTAGCTTAGTGTACTATGTCTAGGAAACTATGTAACAAATTGTAATGTAAATTTATATATTTTATTTATGACAATAATCGAATGTGCTAATATATAAATTTTTTACCCTCCATTTATGAAGATCGCCACATGATCAGTGGGGTTTTATGCCATATCTCGAGGACCAATCAACTGATATGCATACAGAGATCCTTCTTTGTCGATTTTTTTTTTTTTGCAAAGTAGTGTCAGCTGAGTAAACTGAACATTGTCATATTTGCGGAATAATTTGACTAATTTCTACAAAAGTTTGCACACGTACAGAAGACCAAGTATAGTTACATGATTTAAATGGCGGCTATAAAAATATTTTCCAAATTTTGACATATCTAACAATTTCAAACAAACTTTTTATGCTGACATTATCTATTACATACATCGTTTACAGAGCCTCTTTTTAAGCAATTTTGTAAGATAGCCTCATTTAAGAAAATTTATATGCCATATTTCGGAGACCAATCAACCGATTTCCATAAAATTTTTCACACAAGTAGCGTTATGGTAGGCCATGTAAACTTATGTGTTTTAGTGGCTCAGGAACTTATTTTCAATATGAGGGCTGAGTAAATATTTCAGGTTAGTCCCTATCATTCAAAACATTAGATTGATCACATCCGAAGTTGATTCTCCGAATTCTACCTCCGTGATGCAGTTGATTACAAACTAGCTTAATGTTTACGAGTTTTTCTGAATTCGAATCCCGAGTAAGTCACTCGTGTATTTTAATTGTCTTTGTACTGTTTCACATATTTCTGTTTTCATCTCTAATGATATTGCTGTAAATGAGACGTCAATGCCTACCTACCATCTAAGCTTTCAAGAACTTTACTAAATTTTATTTGCACCCATGTAGAGGAAAGTAGGCTCATTAGTTATCAGTAACATCTTGTTAATTTCTTAGTTGTTTGAAGTATTTTAAAATTCGTCGTTAAAGGCGTGTATGTACAGCGGATTCAGGGTTTAAATTTTAGATAAAGGATTACAGTAAAACAAAATAATTTTCAGCTAAATTATTGCAGGATGACTATCATATTTACACGGAAAACTAAGTAAAAAATATATTGAAATTTATTGAAATGAAAAGTCTGAAGAATGAATATATATGTATATTAGACATTACAGTAAAAAGTATTTATAAGCGTAGGTAAAATATTTTTCTATGAAAACAAATTTTTGTAAATTTACAAAAAAAAATCTTAAGTAAACCTGATGTATTTGTACGCTTACAAGAACAACAGCTATATTGCTATATATAAATTCTGGCAGAAATATTGAAATTCAATATTTAATCTGCTGATACCATCTCAGAAGTTCGAGATAAGATTCGTGCTAATGACTGAGGAGTCATCACTTGCTTTTGAGAATCCACTTACCGTTTGGGCTACTTCTTAACTTAGCGACAGGGGAAAAGGTATATTGACTTGTTAAAAAAGAATGTGTTCCCCAAGTTACGGATTTGCAACATTAATTTAGTAACAGTAAAGGCCAGGTTTTGTACATCTGTGTATTTTAGCTGCAATAGTGCGAATATGTACTTTTCGTTTAAATATTTTAACAAATGTTCAGAATTATTTCGTAATACATATTTTATATGTATTAGTTCAACGTTTTTCTAGACAGCCAAATGTAAAATGTGTGTTGCAAAATGCGAGTATATTCACTTGGTTTCTCTTAACTGCCTTTGGATAAAAAATGATAAATTACAAAAATAAGCAACATAATGCAGAGATAAAGAAAATAATACACTCCGAAACGTTCAAAAAGCTGTCGGAAGCATTAATTTCCCCCCGTTAGTACAAAGTTAGTCTTTTTTTTTTTCACGTGGTACCAACATACTTGTAATTAAGTGTCACACTAATTACAGTTCCGGTGCGAGCTTTGTAAAAACTTACTGTTTTCTTCTTTCGAAAGTAAAATACCGCATATCAACACGAGATTAAATTATTTAAAGTACGTATAGCCTATAAAAGAGAAAACGATATAGGGGTACATCTGTAGTACAGTGTTCAGTGTACATACTTGTAATGTAGAGGTTCCAAGTTCAATTCTCGTCACCCAATCGGGAGTTTTCAAAATCGTAGTTGGGTTTGGGCGTGTCTGACTAGGCCTCACAAAATGTTCACTGTGCAATTCTGGGTGACCTTAAATTTTTATAGCATAAAAACTGCTATGTATCATTAATCAAACAAATTATTTTGTAGAAGTACAAATGTAGTAGCTTTTAATTTTGCAAGGAAATAAATTGAGAATTACTACACATATGTTTGTAGTTCTACAGGATATACGTCCGTAGGTTTTGTACCAATGCTGGATATACCCTGTACACTTTTAAAGCAATTTCTTGCTAAGTTTACAAAGATTATTTTTGTACTGTTGCGTAGAAATTTTTTAGCTACTAGTTTTCAAAGATGTATTTTTTGCGTGAAAGTACAAAAACTGTTTTACAGTTTTTACAGTGTAATTTGGCGTCATTTTGCTTATATACTCTGCGGTAGTCTCTTCTATGCATTGGCAAGTCTTCGGGACTTTTCCGGAAAACTCTTGCGGTGTGGAACATGCCTACTTCATGATTTTCTTCTTATCGACCATAGATTTACATTTGGATTGTTGTTACAAGATTTAAGAAGCGTGTGTAACTGACAAGGTGCATTGTACGGTAACCATTCTTGTGTTTCACTGTCCTGATGATAGGGGCAATTATCGTTTCTAAGTTTTTGCACACTACCTAATAAATCGCCTTGCAAAGTATTTACATATCATCTGTATTCAATATTTCATCGACGACTAGTTTTCCAACGCTTTGGTTTCTTATATATCCCCAAATAATTACATTTTCTCGTTCATGTTTTACCGTAAGATCAGTATTCTTCGCTTCTAGTGCTTCATTTGGTTTGCGCTGAACAAACTGCAGCCGATCGGAACCAAATACATTTAACAGGCTTCCATATGTAAAAAGTTTTTTTCCGCTAAAGTCTTAAGATTTATTTACGTATGTTTGAGGAAATTCCAGCCACATCTTTGTTTTTTTCGCTAATGAAGAACATCTTACTAGGTATTCTTGCCTTGAATCTAACTTCTTTTAAAGGGGTAGCGATGGTCTGTGTTGTACGTACCTAAGATGCTGACTCAATAACATTCGCAGTATATGTTTCCAATATTCTCCAGACAGTTTCAGTTAGCTTTGGTCCTTTGCCGGACGTTAAACTGAGTTTTTCAGGGAGGATCTAAACGAGTAAAACAAACGAACTGACCGTATTTTATTTTTGTGGTCCGTGTTTGTATTATTTTTGGATTTGTAAACTTATAGAGCTGAATTGGTTTGCACTATTGACTATTGCCATAATAAGGTAGTACCACAGCGAATGTCATTGTGATGTGTAGTAAACGTTTCCTCCGCCTCATATAAACAAAGCCTAACTAAGTGTGGAGAATTACACCAAACGGACAACGCAATGCAATCGTGTGCTCTCACTTTGCTATAATATTTTATATAAGAACTAGCTGACCCGGCAAACGTTGTTTTGCTGTGTCACTGGGAGACACCTGGTGGGAATAAATTGTAACCTAGATCGATAAATGATCGATGATAATTGATCAGTTATCGACCTATGGTAAAATTTATTAAACTACTAATATCGCTATAAAAAAATAAGGGTTGGTGGTAGAAGGGTGAAAATTTAGGAGGGTATGTATTTTTTGATGCCACATCATAAAAAAAATTAAAAAAAAAAATTTTGTTCAAACAATAAAAAAAAATTGTTTGGGGGTGGCCACCCTTATTACTTAGGGGTGTAAAAAATAGATATAAATCTATTCTCAGACCTACCGAGTACACATAAAAAATTTCATAAAAATCGGTCCAGCCGTTTCGGAGGAGTTCAGTGACTGACACTGTGACGGGAGAATTTTATATATTAGATTATTTCCTCCTGTGCATTACCAGCACACCTATTTTCTCCCTGTTTTATTCATATTAATTATAAATTAATTTTTATAATAAATAGTTTAAATATAAGTAAATGTTTAGTTTAACCAAAAATAAAATACTTTTATGTTAACAGAAGTATAAAACGCTTGTGATAAAATACATATTTAAGAAACACCCAAACGCGTCGTACATAATGTGATTTTTCAAAGGTTTCATTCAAAATGCGTGAAGAAACCGCGAATAGACAATACTCCGTGTGTAAGTAGCGTGTTTTTAAGATATGTTTGCTTCTGTTATTAATTTAATTTTTGTGCGATCAAAATTTAAATTACTTGCTGCATAATAGAGAAAAATCTATTACCCAGAAGTAAATATGTATGTAAGTATCAGAAATACAGTATAATAATATCATTAGATAATGTATACAATATCTCAAAGCATCGTGGTAAACACAAACTGTTTGGACGACCGTATACTCTCATTCTGGCACCCTTTGCTTAATTGAGGGAGGTGCGATGTAATATATATATATATAGTCTATTTACGGTTTCTTTACGCTTTTTGATACAAAACCTCTGAAAAATCACCCTATGAATGACGTCTTTGGTTGTTTCCTAAATATGCGATGTATCACAAGCGTTTTATACTTGTGCTGGCATAAAAGTACTTACTCTTGGTTAAATTGAACTTTCACTTATATTTAATTTATAATTTTTTTAAATTAATTTATAATTAACATAAATACAAACAGAGACAAAATATATATATATGTTGGCAATGTCTGGCAAAATATAGTTCTTACGTAAAGTATTATTAAACTGAGAGCGCGCGAATGCGGTGCGTAGTCCCATCGGTGAAATGTTCTAAGCTTTGTTTCCATGAGGCGGAGGAATATCCTGGAAGTAGAACTTTAGCAGGGCTTCAGGAAAGTGTGAAGGAACCGCGAATAGACGATACCGTGCCGCGCGCCTTCCCCTAGTCGTTACGCCACTGGGTGGTAGCTAGCGCCCACAGGGAGGCCGAAGTCTGGCGAGGGCGCCGTGGCGTGTCTCCGGAGNTGTATCACAAGCGTTTTATACTTGTGCTGGCATAAAAGTACTTACTCTTGGTTAAATTGAACTTTCACTTATATTTCATTTATAATTTTTTAAAATTAATTTATAATTAACATAAATACAAACAGAGACAAAATATATATATATATGTTGGCAATGTCTGGCAAAATATAGTTCTTACGTAAAGTATTATTAAACTGAGAGCGCGCGAATGCGGTGCGTAGTCCCATCGGTGAAATGTTTGCATGAGGCGGAGGAATATCCTGGAAGTAGAACTTTAGCAGGGCTTCAGGAAAGTGTGAAGAAACCGCGAATAGACGATACCGTGCCGCGCGCCTTCCCCTAGTCGTTACGCCACTGGGTGGTAGCAAGCGCCCACAGGGAGGCCGAAGTCTGGCGAGGGCGCCGTGGCGTGTCTCCGGAGACGCACCTCCACCGGCGCCGGTGAAGGGACGCGGGCCAGCAAAGCCGCGTGTGTCGGCTGCGCGCAGGGTACACACGTGCGTCGGTGTGCGGCGCCTCCCGGTAATTGCCACTAATTACCCGGCCTGTACTTCGTTACCCGCACGAGATGCCCGCCTCCCTGCTCTCCTTCACAGCCGTGGAGATATTCTATTTCTGGCGGCCGCCGCCGCGCAGTCGCTCCGGTTCTTCTGACAGTTTTATGGCCGTTTCGTTGGATTCTTTTGTGGTCTCTTTATACACTCGGCCTGGCACACTCGCACTCGTACATACACACTCGCACAAAGTGGCTCGCGTGCCAACAGCAGCCGAGGGACTGTCGCTGAGCGCAACACAACTACTTGCACTCTCAAAACTGCCATACCCGCGCCTCTCTTCGTACTTAACATTTAAATTATTTTTGTATGTTTATTTTTTACCGGATTCAACTTTGCGTTGCATGATTCTGTACGCAAAACGTATTCATTCTGCTCATCATATTGTAACCTTTGATGACAAATGCTGGATTTGCAATGCCACGACGAGCTCGTTCCGATAATCCGATACGATATCTCNATTGTAACCTTTGATGACAAATGCTGGATTTGCAATGCCACGACGAGCTCGTTCCGATAATCCGATACGATATCTCATTCCCGCCACCAAAATTAGTTAAGTGTTTGCGATACCCCGACAGTTTCCATCCGACAAGTGTTGCATGGCTTTCGGTAAATCCCAGAATGGCCAGTAACTTCTATACATTCTCTTTCGAATGCAAAGAAATCACAAACATTGTACACTATTATCTTTTCACAACAGCGTTAACAATGTATTTTTTCGATTTTGGTGCCAAATTACTTTTTCATAATTATTTATTTTCTTCAATCCAACAGTTTTTCTTTTCCTGGCACATGATATGCTAACCACATTGTACACGTAAATAAAACATTTTAGAGCAATATTTACCACAGTAATGAAATACGCGCGAAATTTTGTTTTGTAAGGTTGTGTTTATGTTTTTTTCTGTTGACCAGCGAATCCGACACCCGACAAAAGTAGAAATATATTTTACTTTTGTCGGGCTGTCGGAGCTGCGATTTTGACGCGGTGACTTACCTTGCTCCTGGTTTGCTGATGGAAAAATTTTTGTCGTTGTCGGGGGCTGTGATGTCGGACTTTCAGGTTATTGTAAATCCAGCATAAGACTGTTTTTATGCATCGCCTTTAAGTTCCCAAATATTTTACATAAGGCATTATTATTTTTTTAAATTGAAATTTTTGTGTGCTTCGTAAAATCTTTTGGTGCATTGCTTCTTATCCGCATAGGCCCTACACAAATGGAAAAAAGGGTTTGCACCACCGCGATTTCTGTGTTACGAGGTTTTTAATGGCGCGGGAGAAAGTATGAGATGAAAATACGCACTGTCTGTACACAATACCACGCCATACTTGACGAATGTCTTTTTGGAATGTGCCGGCTGTTCCAGCGAACTTCCTCCACGTGCAACCAATTACAGGTGATACGAAAATTTATTGAGGTGTGATTAAATTTAAGAGGTTAACGTGAGTCAAAGCCACTTAAATTCGTTGTACGTCATCCAGGGTATTTTTTTTTTTTTTCGGTTTCTTAAGTTGAGTTCCCAAAAGAGTGACTGAATGTATGTGTGTGTATGAGTGAGTGAGTGTGTGTGTGTTAGAGAGAGAGAGAGAGAGAGAGAGAGAGAGAGAGAGAAATATATATATCGTGCATACGTACGTGCGTTTGCTTTTGTTCATAATACTGCGTCCCGAATGATCTTGTTAGTCTGCTGTACTTGCCCATGAATTGAAATAAATAATACTTTAACTATATCCCGCAGAACAGCCAACAGCAGCACGGCCNTCGGTTTCTTAAGTTTAGTTCCCAAAAGAGTGACTGAATGTATGTGTGTGTATGAGTGAGTGAGTGTGTGTGTTAGAGAGAGAGAGAGAGAGAAATATATATATCGTGCATACGTACGTGCGTTTGCTTTTGTTCATAATACTGCGTCCNGAGAGAGAGAGAGAGAGAGAAATATATATATCGTGCATACGTACGTGCGTTTGCTTTTGTTCATAATACTGCGTCCCGAATGATCTTGTTAGTCTGCTGTACTTGCCCATGAATTGAAATAAATAATACTTTAACTATATCCCGCAGAACAGCCAACAGCAGCACGGCCAACCCGTGTCCAGAATTAAACAACAATTGATGTGAGGCTGTCGTACTGCTGTACTGGTCGTTAGGGCATGTTCCATACATTTCCATTGTTTGGCGAATCCCGCAGTATATCCAGGGAGAAGTGGAACTTCGCTAGAAGTCACGTACGCTTTTCACTACGTGTTTCATGGAAGGCCTTGCCGTCCATAGAATAGCATTGCCTCAATCCACAATTAGCNACGTACGCTTTTCACTACGTGTTTCATGGAAGGCCTTGCCGTCCATAGAATAGCATTGCCTCAATCCACAATTAGCTCATACTTGCCAGTAGGCGTACTCGATGGTACTGCGCATCAAATGCTTCGAGTTGGTGCTGTATATCTAGTACAGATCCATACTGCGACCAGTAACTCGTGTATCCACAGTTTCAGTTCACGTCGTGTGTGGTTTGTCTGGAGCTATTACACTTGGACTAGTGACAACGAAATACTAATAATTTCCTCAGCACTGCCTAATATTTGTAGTCTGTGACAGTCATAATTATGTTTCGGCTCCAAGTATGCGTTGTTTAATTGAAGTTTAATTCACGTTTCAGCACGGAAACCTTAATTCACGTTTCAGAACCACGGAAACCTTAAAGCTATAAAACAATTTCAAGCTTAAATTATAAAATGAACCAGTTTTTTTTTTTTAATAGTTTTAGCGGTTTTTTTTATTGTTACAAATCGCTTAGGGCGTGTGCAAGTTCGTGGAGGATGGACGTCTAAATAAAAATGAAATAACATATTTTAATATTACAATTATATACAAACTACAACTTTCTATCCCTACTATTAAAGCTTGCCGTTTTTAAGAGTGCAATTTTTATGCTAATCTCAATTTTAATTCACTTTCTTAAACAGCCCTTATATTTCTTAGAGTCACTTAATCTTCAGTCATTAACTAAAAATATTGACGATAAAGAAAATGTCCATTAATTTACATTAACATCACCCGAATGCCCGTCCCTCACGAAACAAATTCGACTTTCTTACAGCCCAACTGGTCAGTCTCAGTCTCTACTAGTTCCTACTGGGCAAGTAATTAGTTGCCTGTTCNACGTACGCTTTTCACTACGTGTTCCATGGAAGGCCTTGCCGTCCATAGAATAGCATTGCCTCAATCCACAATTAGCCCATACTTGTCAGTACGCGTACTCGATGGTACTGCGCATCAAATGCTTCGAGTTGGTGCTGTATATCTAGTACAGATCCATATTGCGACCAGTAACTCGTGTATCCACAGTTTCAGTTCACGTCGTGTGTGGTTTGTCTGGAGCTATTACACTTGGACTAGTGACAACGAAATACTAATAATTTCCTCAGCACTGCCTAATATTTGTAGTCTGTGACAGTCATAATTATGTTTCGGCTCCAAGTATGCGTTGTTTAATTGAAGTTTAATTCACGTTTCAGCACGGAAACCTTAATTCACGTTTCAGAACCACGGAAACCTTAAAGCTATAAAACAATTTCAAGCTTAAATTATAAAATGAACCAGTTTTTTTTTAAAATAGTTTTAGCGGTTTTTTTTATTGTTACAAATCGCTTACGGCGTGTGCAAGTTCGTGGAGGATGGACGTCTAAATAAAAATAAAATAACAAATTTTAATATTACAATTATATACAAACTACAACTTTCTATCCCTACTATTAAAGCTTGCTGTTTTTAAGAGTGAAATTTTTATGCTAATCTCAATTTTAATTCACGTTATTAAACAGCCCTTATATTTCTTAGAGTCACTTAATCTTCAGTCATTAACTAAAAATATTGACGATGACGAAAATGTCCATTAATTTACATTAACATCACCCGAATGCCCGTCCCTCACGAAACAAATCCGACTTTCTTACAGCCCAACTGGTCAGTCTCAGTCTCTACTAGTTCCTACTGGGCAAGTAATTAGTTGCCTGTTCGTGCTGTAATTTACCTAAAAAGGTGGCGCAGAGGTTAACTTTCGTATTCTTATTGAGGTGGACCTGGGTTCGAATGCCTGTCCGACCATCCTTATTTTGGTTTTCCAGAAATCACTCCAGGCTAATACTAAGGTGGTTTCTTACTGCAGACCATGACCGATTCCTTTCATGCTCCTGCCTCTAAGCAACACGCTCCTTCTCGAATGACTTCACTCTCGACGAGATGTTAAGCCCTGCCTACCCGTGCTGCATTGTCACGTAAATTGTGCGATGTGCGGACAGCACCGTCATACATCTCGTGAAGCAGCTAGAAAGAACGGCGCTATGATTCACGTGTTGAGCGTAGTTGCTACAAATGGCTGTGGCATCACTTGCATTATTGGCTTGCGGAGTCATACGTGTTCGCGGTACGGAGTGTGGGTCTGCAGTCCTTAACCTGGAGGCAGCAAACTTAGGGTACCAAGAGTTCGACTTCTTTATGAGGATGGAAACTTGAACGTATCACTTATTACAATAACTACAGGCCATGCTCTATTATATTTCTGACGGTAGTGGTAGGTTCATCAAATTTCGTATTTATAAAGTATTAATCATTGTCCGAATCCTATTTTGAATTGTTTGAAGGGAGTCGTGAAAAAATAAAGTTACTTTATAATATTTAAACAGAAAACTTTACAGATATAAAGCCTCCGCACTTTCTTAAAGTAACAATAAACATTATAAATTATAGGCACAAAANACAGAAAACTTTACAAATATAAAGCCTCCGCACTTTCTTAAAGTAACAATAAACATTATAAATTATAGGCACAAAAGCATTTCGAAATAAACAGTTTACCCAAAAATGTGTTACTTGAATTTGATGTTTTGTACTGCTCATGGCTGAGCACTNGCATTTCGAAATAAACAGTTTACCCAAAAATGTGTTACTTGAATTTGATGTTTTGTACTGCTCATGGCTGAGCACTGTGGTCCTAGGTGCTGTCACGGCCAGTGCTCTCGAGGTGCTCCCGCAGTATGAGCATTGAGTAAGCTTTGCTTAGTTGAGCCAGACCCACCACCCAGTTGTATAACTGATGGTCGGCACCGGGAATCGAGTCCGGAGCCTCTTGGTGAGAGTCGATACTTTGCCCAATTTACCTCGGAGACCCTCCCGAGTCATGTCTTCTGAATTTAATATTGGCCTATTATAAGCTGTTCACGGTCGATTTAATATTTGTGTAATCAAAGTTTGAAAAATATTACTGCTCCTATCTGCATATATTTCAATGGGTACACTGACCAGTATGTACCCAGGGAAGTTGATAACGATGGAGGGAAAGCAGTTCAAAGTCTTAACGTCGAATTAAAGGTGTTGGGTTAACATTTGTCAATACTGATATCATTTCTTTTGATTATTTTTTTTAATAAATGCAAGAATGATTAAATTTGTACCTAGTAATTTTACATTTTCGCTTGACCGACGCATGAAAAAACGATCAGCCCAATGGCAACGTTAATTTTACATATGGTGGAAGAATACACGATGTGCATACCAGGAGATCTTAAGCATGNATCAGCCCAATGGCAACGTTAATTTTACATATGGTGGAAGAATACACGATGTGCATACCAGGAGATCTTAAGCATGGCTTTCAGAAGTGCTCAGTATACCGTGAACGGCCTGTGTCTGCTTGTAGCAGTATTTTCATATTTTGAATCCATTGGGTATTGTCTCTCCTAAATTNGATCAGCCCAATGGCAACGTTAATTTTACATATGGTGGAAGAATACACGATGTGCATACCAGGAGATCTTAAGCATGACTTTCAGAAGTGCTCAGTATACCGTGAACGGCCTGTGTCTGCTTGTAGCAGTATTTTCATATTTTGAATCCATTGGGTATTGTCTCTCCTAAATTTGCAAAATTCCAAAATTCAAAATGGAGGCAAATAATTTTTTTAGAACGCTTTACTGCTGACGTGTGTTTCGAAATGATTAAGTTCCAGAGGGAGTGGCAATACCAGTAGATAAAAAACTAAAATATCAAAGTGACAGTCTCCAGAATGTTTGACTGACAAAAACGGTTTACTTTTTTCTGGTAAAACGTGAAAATATTTGGTTGACGTTTTGCCAAACTTTGAGAATAGTTCCCGTCCCCGTTGAGAGAATCGTCGGAAATGTATTCTGAAATGTTAAATACGACGCTAGGGCAGTCGTAGGTCACTAATGTCTCCCATGTGGTAGTTTGGATATCCTAGCTATCGTTTATTTTTGTTTGGGTTAGGGAGGATGATGTTTTAACCATAGTTCATTGATTTCAATTCGTTTTCGGTGTTTGGTTTTCCTGCTGTTTTTTTTTTTGTGTATTTTTCTGTTATTGTGGTGTTAACTATATAGTTGATACTGACAGTTGTTCCATTGTTTTTATTTTGCTGTATTTTGACACTCGGAGTGCCGTTCTGTATGACCTTCAATGCGATAAACAGAATGTGTACCAAATTTGATCGAAAGTCAACTTATCTTTATTTGAAATTGTCAAAAAAGACAGTGTTGGCTAATTTTTAAAATTATTTTTAACAAATTGGTGAATGAATAGCTAGTGCGGTGTTTAGAAATATAGTTCGTGTGTGCTGGGCTGGGAGGGGGAGGGATGTTCAAGGGAAATGAATTCGTCATTAGAGCTAGAAGATAATTTAGCGGTGTTATTAACGATTTCCCCTTCATTACGAAATTAAAATCCAAGTAGGGAAGGCATAGCTGAAAGAGTCCTGTAATCTTCTTTCGGCGTTTTAAAATCATGGGTAATTCCATACCTCTTTCAGTTAAAAAAAATATATATCTATTTATTTCGAAGGAACATTCTTTCCGTCTATGGAGACCTTCCTAACAGGTTCAGTTTCGTCATTTAAAAAAAATCTATTACCTAGTGAGTTTAAATTTAAATTTATTCACGATGTAAAAATTAAGGTGAATAATCGTTTTACAAAATACAGTACCTTATTCGTATTTCTCTCTCTGGGAAACGAAATACCAACGAAACTTTAGATGCCAAAATTATCAAAGATGAAAAACCTTAAAATGTGATCAATTGTAGATGCAGTATTAAACAGAAAATTTACAAAAACATTAACAACAATTTTTTACTACTTTAATATTTAGAAGAAAAAATTTGACTTTGTAAAGTAAAATAGTGGAAAATTGATGTTATATGAAAACACCCTTTGTGACTGTTGGCGCACACAAAATACTTTTTAATTTTACGTACATTGACGAACATAATGAGCATTCAAGATTTAGGCTGTTTGCGGTCAATTAAGAAATTCTTAAGGCCCTACGTGGTGTCTGCCTTCAGTTTTCCGTATCCTTACATCACATGGCGATGCACATAAATATCGCAGTGTGTCTTTCATTCAATGTTTACATCAGCTGCTTAGAAGTTCACTGTATTAATTCACTAAGTAAAAAATAAAGTAATAATTATTGGTGAACGATATAGATTCGTACACGTTAATTTCACTGAACAGTGATATTGCTTTTCCAGCATTGGTTGATGCAAATTATTATTTTCTGTTTAGATATTAGTGTCGTTAACTCTGTATTCTACTATGTTGAGGTCATAAGAACATTTTTTTGTTAATGCTATAGTGAAGATGCTTATAGAAGGGTANCTCTGTATTCTACTATGTTGAGGTCATAAGAACATTTTTTTGTTAATGCTATAGTGAAGATGCTTATAGAAGGGTAGGTTCTTATTTTCTTCCGTAGTAACGTATTGCCGCCTGAAATTTTCCTTTTCAAATGCGTTCATAGTTCGAATTTCCACCAAACGTACAAATCGTAGGGCTATCGAAGAGAGAATATGGTATTGAGTCTCTCGTACAGCGTACGTCTATCAAACAATAACCAAAAAACAGAAAACGTATTTTTAATAAAATTTATTATTTTCATTAAGGAAAACGCTTCCTGCATTTTTTGTAAGGGAAAATAAAAATTGTACTTGCCCATGGTGTCCAATGCAATCGTAATAACATTTACAGATGTACATAGTAAAATTCGAAGTGCAATGATGTACTCCTTCCTCCACAAATATCTTATAAATTATTGCCGGAAACATACAGTGCTTTAAAGTAATGGTGGCGCTGCAGTTAAATTACAGAGGAGGAAAAAAATTGTCACGATACTCGGTGGAAGTACCGATTTGGTCAAAAATTTTACAGCATATTTGTACGTCAATTTTTATCACTCGTTGCAGATTTGGTGAAAAAACATCCTGACACGCAGTTTTAATAGCTTCTAACGACACAAAAATTTCCACCTTGCGAGAAAATCACTTTTCGTCTATAAAATATGAGTAACTGCACCGATATTGTCGTAATTTCTCCAAGCTTGGAATACGTGGCCGATTACACGTACTTAATGAAATTGCATTTACACACTTAATCCAGAACTCGATTCTCCCCTTCCCCATATTAGTTGGGTTAAGGCTGGTTTAGGTTCGTTAAGCAAAGTACTGTTGCTATGTCAATTTTTTCCACAATAACAAGTTTATTGTCTTGCGAGTACACTGGCCGATGCGCATATATACACACACATACATGCGCGCGCGCTAATTCATCTCCTAACACTTCCCATGCAATGGTGTTCGTGATGTTCAAGACGTCGGACTGGCGACGCAAGGGTGGTCTGATCGAAACCGCACGCCTCCTGCATTTTTTGAGTTTAACAAACAATTGAAAAAAAATCCCAGCGCTACTGGCGGCCGCCACTTGAACTCCGCTCCCCGATGCTAGCGTGCCTCTGCAGGAGAGAAAAATGGAAATCCATGATGACCGTTTGCTGTGTCTTGGAATGACAGATCAGGAGGTTGCCATGTGATGTCATCCAAAATGGCCGCTGGTTCGTCCCCATCCGCAAACCCTTGTCCCAGAAGGTATCATTTCATTCTACTTTAAGCAATTTAGAAGTCTGCTACATAGGCCTAGTGAAATCCGGCCATTTATTGGTTACTGCCCACCTGACGCACCATTGCCTAGGGGCAATCATTCCGCATCCTTAAAACAGCGGCAAATGAAAGCCAGGGCTAGGTTTGCAGTCGTAAGGTATGCAGCCAAGGATAAAACAGTTCGTTTTTATGTGTTGGACTGAACTCAAATTCGCCAGTGGACGCATGGTCGAGCTTAACTAGCTAAAGTCCAGTGTATGGTGGTTCTGAAGAGCGTTTCTGAATTCCGTCACTCCTGNATGCGGCGAGTTCCAGTCTGGCGGTCAGCTGGCGTTGCTGCTCGCCGTGCATTCTGCAGGCCAACTTACCAACCTACCTCGTGTTCGCGACATGCATTGTGCGAGATTATGTGAACGCCGAACAAGGGTGTAGCCAGGAATTTATTCCAGGGGGTGGGGAGGGAATTGCAAATTTATATTTTTGGAAAACAATATGAAAGATATAAAATTAAAAATTGGTAGTTAAAAAAATTATTTACAACCAATGGGCTAATATACGGAGACGGAACTACAATTAATGGGCTATTAAACAGAGATGAATCCACTAAATTATATAAACATCCTTCATGGTTAATGGGGACCACACTTTTCTTATATTAAAAAATATGTGTTTTTTTTTCATTTTGGCGAGAGGGGGGGTGTATATGCCCCCTCTCCTCCTGGAGAAGCTCCTGACGCCAATCATCGACATACTTCGTAGAATATTGCAGGTGTGCTTTTTTTTATATACAAAACCCCAACCACACAGTATACAGATTGCATGTCTCAACATTTGAACGGCTGTTTTACCTTTGCTTCGACTGAGGTTAACACGTTGTTCACGTAAATATGGCTTTGAAATGTTACTACATGTCTTCTGACCGAAATTTGAACGCAAGAAGGATGTAATCAATTGACACACATGCACACAGAAAATAAACGTCACATACCTGCTACTATTTCGGTTACTTGATTCCGTTGGTACTGTTGGCAGTAACTGGAAGATCGTAAGCGAACATCCGCAGAAGATGAAAATTGGCCTGCCTAATCTTCAATCTATGGATCCAACACGTCACACACTGCGAACAGTATACGCAAGATGGAAGGAAGTTCCGTCGCTAGCATACGCGTCTCTCCAGATGTAGTTAATGCTTGGCAACTGCAGTCGTAATCTGTAACCAAAATACTTTAGCCCCTTTTTGAGAATGAGCAAATAAGAGTGACGTGGAGAGATTTGGGTGGCTCTTAACATCGAAGTCTTGAGAGCCAGTGAGGGTGAAGTGAGGTGAGAATGGACCAGCGCCGGAATGCAAGGATGGGGAAAACGGAAGATTCCCGAGAAAACTCGCCGACCAGCGGCATCGTCCGACACGATTGTCACATGTGAAAATCCGCGAGCAACCCCGCCGGGATTCTAACCTGGTTCGTTTAGGTGGGAGATGACTAATTTTACCACTACACCATCGCGGCCCCAGCAAATAAGAGTTATAATCAAATGTTTGCTGTCGGCAGCGTAATACCTACTACACAAATGGTACTAGTTCTACTAGTTCTTTACATCGTCGCGTTCGTATTAGGACTGTTCGATATTTTGATTTATCGATATAAAAAATAACTTCGATCGATATGTAAATTTGAAAAATATCGGCATATCGAGTTATCGGTATTATCGAAGTTTTCTGTATTATCAAAATGTTCGATACTATAGAAATTTTCGGTATTATTAAAGTTTTCTGTATTATCGATATTCCCGATATTATCGAAATTCGCAATATTATCGATACTCTCGGCATTTCCCATATTATCGTCATTCTTGATATTATTGATGTCAACGATATTATCGACATATTATCGGTGTGGACAATATTATCGTAATTAGCTGTGTTATCGGCATTCTCTTCATTATCGACGACCGCTATACCATCGTCATTGAAGATATTATTGACCTGATCAATCAAATAAACAATGACGATTTTGTCGATTTTATGTGTACCATCTAGATTACTGTGTGTGTGTATATATATATATATATATATATATATATAATATTTGGATGAAATCGATGACACTGGTATTACGAAGTAACAAGTATTATACAGGCTGTATCAGGGGTGATGTTACAAACTTTGAGGGACGATGAAGAATTGCACCAGCGTCCATATGAGATAGGGAACCCTGGTCCGGAAACGCATCCGTCGAATTTTACAAACAAAACATTGTTGAGGTGCCTATTACAGTGAAATACGATGACTTACAGGACTTTATAAACTAATTTAATGTATTTATGTACTTCGTACATGACCTGCAATCTATGAAGACCACATTTCACAAAAGGTGCACTCGTCCGCAAATAAACACAGATAGCATTCTACCTGCACTCGTACCTCAGGACCACCACATTTTTTTGAAGGCATTAATTGTTATAGGTAGTTCACGATAAAGTGATCACTCTTAAAATCAACCTTTTAAAAATTGTCACTGCCCGTAACTGCACATATTTTAACGTAAGCAATGACCACAATTCTCACATTTACGTAGGCAGCGAACTACGGGAAGTAGTACCATATTTTAACGTCTTACTAGTCGTAAAGTAAAAAAAAAATGTTGTCACCTGCAATTCAGTCTCTTTTTGTTGTATGCAAATAAGAATAACATATGGAATGATTATAACACATTTGCATGTTTATAACTCTTTTACATGATCACCTTGGCTTACGCAACGTTCAAGTTAGCTGGTTCGTGGTTTTTTTTTTTTCCGGTCCGCGCTCTTGTTTACACAAATAGCGGTTCATGACCAACCAATGTGTCAGTTTGTATCTCTTGAAATAAAGTATTAATTCGCTTAATAAATAAAAGTGAAGTGACATTATTTGTAATTTCTTTCTGCTGTGTTTAAACGCAGTTTCTTGTCCCAGAAAGTCCTGAAATTTCACATAATATGCCGACCTGGAAAATGCGCTGCTTCATGCAATTGAAGTCGGTATACATTTTAAACCTCGAATAAACTTGAAGATGAAATAGAGAGCTACCTGAGAAGGTAGCCAACAAAATACTTGTTTCTATAGAGCAAAAAACATATATATAGTTGCCTCAATAAATTACTTTTGTTGAGTAAACAAAATTTGGAAAGCAACAAAATTATTTTGTTCATGTAACAAAATACACGTTTTCATAAACAAATCCTTTGTGTTACGGCAAAAAGTGCACTGTCAACAAAATATTTAGTTAAATCAACTAATATATGTATATATTGTTTCGGCCACGCATTTTATTGCCTTCGTTCGAAAATACACCCCGAGAGTTTGTTTGTAATCTTCGTAACAAAATGTTAAATTTTGGTATAAAAAATTCCAATAAAACCACTTCAACAGGAAACTAAAGAGTATAGTTGTAGAACTTGAAATAGGAACTTATTTACGCATGCTGTCCAGTATTTCAAGTTTATGTATTTTAAAGCATTCAGCTGAGGTTGCTAGGGCGCAAACGAACTAGGTTCGAATCTCGGTCATACTTCCAATTTTTTTATACAACCCGGAACTGTTAAATGTATGTAGAGCCAAACAAATTTTTAGTTTCACCAACCAAATCTTACAGTTTGTGGCAATCAGATACGAACAACAAAATAATAGGGTTCCAACAACAAAAATGTTTCATTGCCCCTATACGAGTAATTAATTTGGTTGCGGCAAACAAAATTTGATTGATTTAATAAACTCTTTTTCTCAGTGAAGGATTTTGGAAGACGTGCTTTCTGAAGCATCCAAAATAAAAATACGCTTCAAATTTTTATTAAAATAAACATTTATATCATTTAATTGGTTTTCAATATTTTAATTAGTAAATTGTTGCAAAATATTTTACAAAGTTACAAAATATATGCTTTTTTATTTCACATGCAACTTAGATCATACTTTTCTGACTATTTTGTTAATGCGTGTACTATTTTTGAATGAGTTGTGTATGTTGTACAGTCGCGCGCAGTGCTCTGTAGGAAGTCACTCTCCCACCTCAAGGCTCGACTCAAACTCGCAACGGCCCTGCCTACCAAGCCGGTAGCCGCGAACTTCAAATGGGGAATCAAAGTTAAAAGAAATTCCTTCTCATTACGTCTAATTTAGAGATAACTGTTTCATGCAAAAAGTATTCTACGTGAAGTTTCTTAAGGAATGTTGGCACGTTAAGACATTTTGCCGATTGTTTTGTGTAGTTAATTTTTTTCTAAAATGTAATATTAAAATTTACATATAACAAAAAATATAAATAAATTTTTTTTTTTCCAAAAATAATTATATATAGCAATATTTGCTGAAAAATTCACGTCAAATTTTTTTTTTTAAGTTATTTTCTCAAATTGGCGTAATGTGAAGGAATTCCGTGTAACAGTGATCCCCCGTTTCAAGTTCGCGGCTGCCGGTTTGGTATGCAGGACCGTTAACCAGAAATTCTTCGTTTTCGTGACATAATTTCAGTTTCAGAGTAATTCTCGAAAAATTTTTAATTATATCAAATTTACATTTAATGTGTTGTTTAACATTTCTGTACATATTTTTATTACGTGTTAATTTATAGTTATAAAAAATCAGGCAGGTACTGATATTTTATGGAGTTATTAATACGCTATTTGTGACAAATTCTATGTTGATAGTTCGTAATTCATGGCTGTACTGTAACGTAACGCTAAACTCCTATAGTAGCAATTTTTTTTATAAAATTTACTTTACAAAAACTTAAATTAGCAGGAAATGAAAGAGTCCAATGTAGTGGATAACACCGGGCTTTAATACATTCGAGGAAACGTGTTCTTGCCAAAATACAGAATTTCGTACCTCCCTCATTCACGAATAACAGTTTCGTTTTACAACTGCACATACAGTAGATAAAGTTAAATTTGACGTCGAAATATTCCTCATTTCTAAGCTACGTTTATCTAAGCCGTAAAACAAAACACAATGATATAGAACATAAGTTTCTAAAACCAGCACTGAACTGATTAAACCTGCCCATTAAAAATCACTTAGCAATACTAGGAACTCTTTCGTCTCTGAACACTGCTAATGCNGGAACTGATTAAACCTGCCCATTAAAAATCACTTAGCAATACTAGGAACTCTTTCGTCTCTGAACACTGCTAATGCGTAAGGAAACAAATAACTCCAAATATTCAAAGAAGCACAAAACAAAAATACACGAGAGCATCCTCCGACAACACATCTCTTGCAATAACTCATATCAATAAAAAGAAAGGAATAAAATGAAGTTACGTATTACGCCATTAACTACTAATATCCATGGAACTTATGAATATTTCGTTACTTAGTCATTTTCGTTTTGGTAGGTTTCAATTCGGGTGCTACAAAAACAAAACTTCCAAATTTTGACCTGAAAATAACTAATGAGCCTACTTTCCTCTATAAGATGCGGATATGTTTTCCTGANCAAAACTTCCAAATTTTGACCTGAAAATAACTAATGAGCCTACTTTCCTCTATAAGATGCGGATATGTTTTCCTGAAGTTCTTAAAAGCTTAGATGGTAGGTAGGCCTATAAGTCTTGTTGACAGCAGTATTATTATAGATGGAACCAGAAGCATATGCAATAGTAATGACAATTACAAATGCACACGTGCCTTACCAGGAACTCGAACCCAGAAAACACCGTAACATAAGCTAGCATGCAATCATCTCCGTTACGGAGGTAGGATTCGGAGTACGGCCATTTTGAAAATCAATATCTGACACCATTTAATCATGGAATTTTACATGACCTTCTGAAGAACTACTGATGTGCAAAATTTGGTAGCAATTAGTCGAATGGTTCCGAAAATATGGCAAAATGTTCCATTTTCTCACCTGCCACTATTTTACAGAAAGGCCGGCAAAAGAGGATCACTGTACGCATAATTGATACTCCTTATTAATACTGTCAGAACACAAAATTTGGTTGAATTTTTAATAGTTATGACATTAATCTAAATAGTTTATATTGGCATTTAAAAAAAGGCCTGCTGCACTTGAAACATGGAAGTTTACATGCCCTACTGTACTACTTGCGAGTCAAATTTGTAGGGAATCTGTAGATTGGTCTTCGAGATATGGCATAAAACCTCGATTTTTTTCATGTGAGGATCTTCGTATTAGCACATCCTATGATTGTCATAGATACTGCCAGTATACAAAGTTAACTTATAATCGGTTACATAGTTTCATTGATATAGCACACTAAACTAAAATGTTAATAAAGCCGCAATTCTAAAAATAAATGCCTGGCCCACTTGAAACATATAATTTAACATAGTTTACCATAATAAAATGTCTTCGCCAAATTTCATAGGAATTGGTGTAGCAATGAGGCTCTTTACAAGATACACTTGATGACGTAATATAGTATACTGCCAGCATACAAAGTTAAGTTTAAATTTGTTTCGTAGTTTCGTAGATGTAGCATACTTATCTAAAATGTTTACATGGCCGTCATTATGAAAATAAGTGTCTGGCCCACTGAAACGTATAAATTTAGATGGCGTGCTGTAGTGTTACTAGTCTGCCAAATTTCGTAGGAATCTGTTGGTTTTTTTTTCCCCCAGAGATACGACATAACAATTTATTTGTTCATGTAATGCTATCATAAAAAATGGCAGCCTAAGATGGCTATTTGTTGGCATATATGATGCTTGTAATATATACTTTCAGCACACAAAATTTGGTATATTACAAAATACGTCATAATTTTTGTACACAAAATCGGGTCACGTGACCATTTTGTAAACAATTCGAACACGGCCTACATGCTACCCCCTACCTAATCTTTTCCCAACTGAGTTGAGGTATTTTGGTCATCGCGTTAACATCGAGGTCTTGAGCGCCGGCGTAGGTGAAATAAGGTTACGATGGAGCAGCGGCGGCATGCAAGGGCTGGTATAACGGGAGTACCCCGAGAAAAACCACCATCCAACAGCAACTTCCGCCACGTTCCCCATATGAGAAAATGCGGGTGACCCCGCGAAGTAAACCAGGTTCGCTTTGGTGGGAGACGAGTAGTCTTACTACTACACTTCTTTTCTTTGCCGATAACAAATTCATTCTATTTTTATTTTTATTTTATGCTACTAACAGTTACATTTTAGTGCTGGAAAAAAGTCAGTGAATCAGTTATCTGCAATGCGCTGCCTTGAAAGCTGTAAATCGTGCTGATAACTACAGTATGAGTATAAAAGAATACCCCAACTTTGAAGGTCTATAATAACAAAACCAAACAACCTACAACCTTGATTTACCAATCAAATGAACCGTGGAACTGTCAAGTTGGTTTACCATACATTCATAAATGTTCGGTGTGACTACCATGAGCGGCCGGAACGACATCTACGCGATAATCAAACTCGTTCCACGCTCTTGTCAGCATGTAAGGTGTTACTGTTTGGATGGCGTTCGTAACTCTCGGTTTGAGGTGGTGAGGGGAAGCGAGCTCGCATTCGACACGTCAATGTGAAGGGTACGGTCTGTTGTTTACTTTATGTGGCCAGAATGAGGTAGACGATGCCTTCATGTCTAAGATGGTTTTTAACGATGAAGCGACGTTCCATACAAATGGTAAGGTGAACTTGCATAACGTGCGGATATGGGGTCAGGAGCCTCGACATGAAACCACCGAACACGAGCGCGCTTCCCCTAAAGTAAACGTGTTTTGCGCTGTATCCAAAGACACTGTTTTCGGCCCTTTATTTTTTCACGAGGCCACTGTTACTGGAATCCCTTATTTGGACATGCTTACAGAGTAGTTTTTTCCTCAGTTAGAAGAGGGGGCGGGGGACTTCATTTTCCAGCAGGATGGTGCGCCACCCCATTGGCACCAAACTGTTCGCGGATACTTGAACGGGACGTTGCCGCAACGCTGTATTGGTCGAGGAACAGCTGGTGACCAGGCTCTTCATCACTGGCCCTCAGAAGCCCGGATCTTACCCCCTTACGATTTTTCTATGGAGGTACATAAAGGATCAAGTGTTTCGTCCACCATTGCCGGCTAACATAGACGACCTCAAAACGAGAATTACGGACGNGATCAAGTGTTTCGTCCACCATTGCCGGCTAACATAGACGACCTCAAAACGAGAATTACGGACGCCATCCAAACCGTAACACCGGACATGCTGACACGAGTGTGGAACTAGTTTGATTATCGCGTAGATGTTGTTCGGGCCGCTCGTGGTGGTCACATTGAACATTTATGAATATATGGTAAACAAACTTCACAGTTCCACGGTTCANGCTCGTGGTGGTCACATTGAACATTTATGAATATATGGTAAACAAACTTCACAGTTCCACGGTTCATTTGATTGGTAAACCAAGGTTGTAGGTTGTTTGTTTTTGATATTATATAACTTCAAAGTTGGGATATTACTAAACTAGTTTTCTCGCGGCATGAAACATGTTAACACCGAATTATATTACTTAATCTGGTACCCTGAAGGCAACATGCACACGAGACTTGACTGCGATGCTTCTTCGAAACTTTGGCGGTAGCCTTGAAGGCGCAGCTGCCATAAAAACCTGTAGCCGATAGCTGTATTCAAGCAGCATCGTGGTCGCCTCACACTAACGTTCAACCGCCTTATTTCCTCACGTATAATAGTGATACGGGAAATCTGCGGGTGTTGTAACTGGACTTGGAGGGGAAAAAAAATTTCTGTAGATGTGTTTCGAAATACAAAAAGTTAATTTATTGTTATGAAGTATTTGTTGAGGCAACACAAAAAAGTGCAGTTTACGCGGAAAGTGTATCAGTGAGCAGTACCATATTAGTAACTTTGTACAATAGGTTGGGATATTAGATTGCACATGGCTTGAAAATGTAACGAGAATGGAAAACCATCTCACTAGTCTTTCTGTGTAAATCTGATGTCACAGTTCCCAATGTTTTTATCCGCAGAAAACGCATTGAAAGTTCCTCTCATTGCTGTTACAAGTCTTCCACCCTTGATAGCCATGACCTTCTGTACTGAATATTCGTGTCAATTTAGCATGCACAGGGGATATTACAACAAAGATTCGGATTGTTCTACATGAGATAATTCACATTTGAAGTATTCTGGCGTAACATTTGAAATCGCCGATTTGCGGCAGTGACTTAAGTCATCGTTACGCGAAGATAAATGAATATAAACTCATATAGATATAGTTGTACGAGTTATAATTTTCTTTATCTTCCTATATTTTAGAAAATTTGGGTGAATTTGACTGAAGCCGTTCTTAAGGTTAATTTTTCCCCCAGCTTGTTTCAGCTATAATTTTCATGTGGCGTCATCTTACAAAAATGATGGACTAGTGAGTATGTGAATTTCTGAGTTCGATGCTGACGTGTCGTTTTGAAGTACCAATTTTGACACTTCACCCAATTTTCTTTCAAAGTTAGCGATTTTGAAAATAAGTACACAGCATCGTCGAAAACTGAAAAAAAAATCAGGTGTCATTACTGTGTGCTATGTGTATCGCCATAAACTGTGATAACTTCTATTCGTGTCTTGGACGTCTACAATTGTGTATGAGAGTAGATAGTTTGCTGTAAATCGGTGCATTGAATCGCAAATTTTTATGGGAGTGGTGTAACGTATACAGGCAAACGCCACAGACAAACATTTAGACAGGAATAAGTCGTCTTCCTTTTCATCGGAAAATAGGCTAAAACGTATTTTATAGGGTTAACGATTAATTCGTATTCAGCCAAGGATAAGAACTTGGGTTAGCTAAAAATATTGTTTAATATTGTTTGAAAATAACTACAGTAACATTAAATTATATTTTGAAAAATATCAAGTTTTGCTGTGAAACTGAATTTATGATTATTACTCTTCACTGCATAATGCTATGTGATAAAATTAACTCTTACTATTTTCAGAAAATGTATATTAGCAACAGTTATAGAACTCGCACATACATATGCATACACACATATTGCAATGTAATTTTGCTTGTATTAATATGTACATACGCAGATACTATCTTTACTTCTCACTCACTTTTTATATGGATTTTCAACGTAGTAACACGTCCACGTGCAGTGCAGTTGCGTCTCGTGGATTTTCGCAGGCGGAGTGGGCGCTGTTTGAATTGTGCACTGTATGCTCCGATCACGTAGTAGAGTGCGTGACGTTTAATTATAGATACACTGAAGAGCCAAAAAAACTGGTACACATGCCTAGTATCGTGTACGGTCCCCGCGAGCTCGCAGAAGTGCCGCAAGATGACGTGGCATGGACTCGACTAATGTCTAAAGGTATACAGGAGGCAATTCACACCNGCTCGCAGAAGTGCCGCAAGATGACGTGGCATGGACTCGACTAATGTCTAAAGGTATACAGGAGGCAATTCACACCGTGAATCCTGCAGGGCAGTCCACAAATCCAAAGGATTGAGAGGCGGTGGTGATCTCTTCTGAACAGCACGCTGCAAGGCATCCCAGATATGCTCAATAATGTTCATGTCTGGTTATTTAGGTGTCCGATGGAAGTGTCTAAAGTCAGAAAAGTGTTCCTGGAGCCACTCGGTAGCAACTCTCGACGTGTGGGGTGTCGCATTGTCCTGCTGGAATTGTCCACGTCCGTCGGAATGCACAATGGACATGAATGGGTGCAGGTGATCGGACAGGATGCTTACGTATCTGTCACCTGTCAGAGTCGTATCTAGACGTATCAGGGGTCCCATTTCACGCCAACTGCACACGCCCATACCATGACAGAGTCTCCACCAGCTTGAACAGTCCCCTGTTGACATGTAGGGTCCATGGATTCATGAGGATGTCTCCATACCCGTACACGTCCATCCGCCCGATACAATTGGAAACGAGACTCGTCAGACCAGGCAACGTGTTTCCAGTCATCAACAGTCCAATGGCGGTGTTGGCGGGCCCAGGCGAGGCGTAAAGCTTTGTGTCGTGCAGTCAACAACGGTACACGAGTGGGCCTTCGGCTCCGAAAGCCCATATCAATGATGGTCCGTTGAATAGTTCGCACGCTGGCACTTGTTGATGCCCCAGCATTGAAATCTGCGCCAATTTGAGAAAGGGTTGCACGTCTGTCACGTTTAATGATTCTCGTCAGTCGTCGTTTGTCCCGTTCGTTCACGATCTTTTTCCGGCCGCAGCGATGACGAAGATTTGATGTTTTACCGGATTCCCGATTTTCACGTTACAATCGTGAAATGGTCGTACGCGAAAATCCTAATTTTATCGCTACCTCGGAGATGCTATGTCTCATATCTCGTGCACCGACTATAACATCACGTTCAAACTCACTTAAATCTTGATAACCTGCCATTGTAGCAGCAGTAACCGATCTAGTAATTTTGCGAGACGCTTGTTGTCTTATATAGGCGCTGCGACCGCGTCGCTTTACTTGGATTGGTTTCATGCNGTAATTTTGCGAGACGCTTGTTGTCTTATATAGGCGCTGCGACCGCGTCGCTTTACTTGGATTGGTTTCATGCCTCTGTTATTTGCATACGCACGCCTATACCAGTTTTTTTTCCCCAGTGTAAATTAGGCAGTAAAATGCATTTCGGCGACTTCTGTCAGTGGTTGTTGGAATGGCTACATTGTCGCTCGTTTATGCTCTCGTTTAAGAACCATTAACCCTAGCAGTCTGCTCTGATGCACCAGTACTATCTAAACCACCAATGTTATGTATGTTATATGTATTTATTTATATATAATTGTACTATTAATAATATAATTAATTTTGGTGATATGGACTATGACTGTATCGGTATAATTTTGTGTTACATAATGTGATTCCGATTCGCTGGTAGTTTAAAATTGTTGATAGTATTGATACATAATCACATAAATGTTTTAAGTAATATCAGAAGTCAAAAGATACCAATATTTTCAACGATAATGGAATTTAAATGATACTGAAACTGACGATAACGATAGTAACCATAATATAAATGGTTTCGGTATTATCAATTATTTCGATATTATGAAATACTTTCGGTATTATCTATAATTTTTGGTATTCCGATAATTTCGATTTTATCGATAATTTTTATACTATCAATATACCTAGTAACATTTTTGAAAAAAATATCGATATTAAATTTATATGATAGCGAACATCCCTACTGGCCAGCGGTTAGAGAATAATGTCGCAGCCTCTGGAGTGTAGAGCCGCCCGGGCAGGGAATACCGCGAGGCCTGGCGATCCTGCAGGAACTGGCTATAAACAAGTGCCACGGCTCGCTTGGCGCGCGACACGGTACGGCGGGTCCTGTCCCCTGGCTGTTTTCTTCGCCGACCGCAACTCGGCCATAAACAGGCGACAAACTGTCTGAAGGTCATGTGTTGAAACTCAACGGCCGGTCCCGTGCAAACCACGCTCACTGTGGTCATGCTCGCGTGCTTCTGCTCGCCCCCGACCAGGTGAGTGCTATATATCCTGTGGATCGTAGAACTACCATATTCGTTACCCGCTTCTTGCGTATAGCCTGCACACTATACTCTTGCATAATGGTTAAGAGGCTGCATCACCCCTTATACAGAAATTATTCGTTTTAAGGTCATAACAAAAAAGTCAGGGTCAACACTGAAAATGTCCATTGGAGAAGAATTACACGTGTCAGTGGAAAGGTCGCTTTAAACCCTAATACATGTTCAGAAGCCAAACCTCTTTATTGTTCATTCTCGGTTACTACCAACTTTCCTGAAGCCCTGCTAAAGTTCTACTTTCAGGATATTCTTCCACCTCATGCAAATAAAGCTTAATCTAGTCTACAAAATTATACCAAAGGGGCAACGCACCGCATTCGTGCTCACTCGATGTAGCAATATTTTGCATAAGAACTATTTCTCACTAGGCATTACGAATATACTGATGTGTTACTGTTCGTCTCTTAATTAANCAATATTTTGCATAAGAACTATTTCTCACTAGGCATTACGAATATACTGATGTGTTACTGTTCGTCTCTTAATTAATCATAAATTAAATATAATGATTTATAGATTAATTATAGGTAAAAATTAAATTTAACAAAAAAAATTTTTTATGCAGAAGTATAAAACGCTTGTGATACATGACATATGTATAGTCCATACTGTATAAGAAGGCCACTTTCTGACAGGTCTGCGAAAGTAGCGCCANCAATATTTTGCATAAGAACTATTTCTCACTAGGCATTACGAATATACTGATGTGTTACTGTTCGTCTCTTAATTAAGCATAAATTAAATATAATGATTTATAGATCAATTGTAGGTAAAAATTAAATTTAACAAAAAAAAAAAATTTTATGCAGAAGTATAAAACGCTGTGATACATGACATATGTATAGTCCATACTGTATAAGAAGGCCACTTTCTGACAGGTCTGCGAAATTAGCGCCACNTGTGATACATGACATATGTATAGTCCATACTGTATAAGAAGGCCACTTTCTGACAGGTCTGCGAAATTAGCGCCACTGTTTACGTCTGATACATCTGACTATGTATCCTTCCGCCATCAGCTGGTCCGTCAAGTCGGGGCTGTATTTTTTATCAACACGCTGTCAGCTAATCCACTTGCCATTGTACTGTATGCTAATCAAATTTTAAGATACTTTAAGACTGACATCTGTCTAAAAAAATAAGTAGGTTATAAAAGTAAAAATATAAAATGTTGCAAATAATTAAATATTTGCTAACTCTTTTTTAATTTGTCCGAGATAGTGAATTTGGGTTAACATTTGCGAGACGGTCTGTTGTATCTATTATCACACTTTGGACGTTATAGCTAATATATTCGAGTTGGAAATATGTGACGTGGAATAACGTTAGAATTGCTTAAAAACGATTCACGCGTGTCTCGTCTCACTTTCTACGGAAACAAGGAGATGGGTTTCTAGAGAAAAATATGGCGTATAATTTACGTAGATGAACGATTACCGGCCGAATATAAATTACTTGTACTCCAAATTGTTGTACATGAAATATATGTTACTTTAAAAATTATGCAGAGCTCGTGGAAAAATATAACTATTGGCATCTGTTTGTAAATTCGTTATATAACGCACAGGAAAGCGGTTCATTTCTGGCTGGTAATACCTCGCATAATATCCCAGAGATGGCGCGCACAGCGCGTCACTGCGAAGTTTGGGTCTCTGTTTTTGGATAACAGATAGCGTATTTTTAAAAGTGTATTACGGGCTGGAAATATATTTCAAATTCGTGTCGTTTCGTCAAATTATTAGAAATAATAATTAAACAATATTATGCAATATTTGTGTATGCTTTTAGAATTAATATCAAGCACGTGTTGAAAGCGAGGTTGGAGAGGGCTGATACGACGTGAAAAAGCTTTCTGAAGTTAGTATAACGTCAGAAAACTTTTCCGCGTCGTATCGTTCTATTGTACATTTCATTTTGAACACCTATACATAACTACGTTATCACGAAGTTTAGTTTTTAACACTAACAACCATTGTTTTGTGACCTTGTAAAATAAAATGTATTCATAAATCTAAGAACCCTTTCTTATCCGTGTACTTTCTGCTTTTCTCATGTGCATTGGCAGTGCACTCAGAATAGCCAACGTAATTTTAACTTTTGTTCGTTCGTGCATCAGCTGATACAGGATTTTGTAAATGGCACTTTGTTTGTTTCGTAAACGTCAAGTTGCCACTCACTGCCTGTCAGAAAGTGGCCTTCCTATACCGTATGGACCGTAGGAAAAAACCAAGTACGTCATACATGGCGTGATTTTTCATAGTTTTGATTTAAAAAGTGTGAAAATACCGTGAATAGACTCTACCAGACTGATTTATTTAGTACTAGCGAACCGGCCCGGCTTTGCCCGGGTACAATTGAGTATTACAGTGATACACTCATAAATTAATTGGGAAAAGACAATTAATTTACGTGAAAACAGAATTATTAAATGATGCTATGTTGGCTTAGGGTTTTAACTAATTACGGCAACCCAAAAGGAAGGAAATATTTTTTACCCGATAGCCAAGAAGTAAGGTATTGTTTTCGGAGTGTATCTGTGCAACTATCGCGTAGTTACCACATTTACGCTTTCCAGCATCGATGTATGANAGGTATTGTTTTCGGAGTGTATCTGTGCAACTATCGCGTAGTTACCACATTTACGCTTTCCAGCATCGATGTATGAAAATCAAAACGTGAGGTTTATCAAGTTCTGGCTTTAGAAAAAAGTGTACCTATAGTCGGTTCACAACTGGAAGAGTCTTTCTTGAAGCCCTGCTAAAGATCTACTTTCAAGCCCATTTCTTATCCTTCCGCCAAAGATAAACAAACATTGCCATGTGGCAGTCACATGGCAATGTGTACATTCCACTGTGTGTGTGTAAATGTGTTCGTACATGCACATACCCATTATAAAAGTAATGTATATATATTATTAATGGATATTCCACAAGCGTAAAGTTTTTAATCTTGAGCATTTCACACAAAAGAATATGCGATGCCAGCGAAAAACATTTCATTCTATAAACCCAAAATGCGAGTATTTTGATGAATCGATAGTTGTTGTCTATTTAAAATCGATTGTTAGTGACTTTCGATAAATTTCCGTACATCGAAGGCAAGATCATCAGTATTGATCGAAATTGCTACAGACGTTAAAATGGCGCGGTGGTACACTGAGTCGGATGTTTCGCGCAATTGTAAAACGTTATTTAAAAATGGTTGTGATGGTTTTCGACAGGACGGCAGAGTTTGCGAGTGAAGGATTCTACGTCTTCGACAATGTGAAAACAATTCTTATGTGCAAATACTGCAACGTTAGAATAGAGTGGCAAAGGAAAGACA